>JAQZBX010017308.1:0-35700 GCA_029593785.1 Cabassous unicinctus | reverse complement strand
CAGTTGTAGGTTGGCATAGGGCTCATCTCTCTTCCTGGGGCTCATTTCTTTCTGGGCTCAGCTGCTCTTTTCTCTTCACAAAGTCATTTGTAAACTATAAGGCTCATCTCTCTTCCCGGGCTGCAGGATCCTCTGTGTATCTTCTCTGTGAATCTACTTCCATGTGTTCGTGATTGAACGTCTGTTTATATAGCTTACCAAGGGGAGTAGGGACTCAACCCTGCATGCCCTAATGACATGGTTGAATCAAAGCCCTAATCTTAAAATAATTTAATCAAAGGCATCTCAGCTGAATCTAATGCAGCCAAAGGGTATCATGCCAGAGGAACAGGCGAGTTTACAAACATAATCAATATCTCCTTTTTGGAATTCATAAATAATATCAACCCGCCAAAGGCCACAAAGCGAGAACTGAGGATTTCAGCAGTCAGAATGAAGAATTTCTATCTCTACTTCAGCCAGACAGCATTTCTGCTTCTCCTGTGGATGCAATGTCACCTTCATTGAGTTTCCAACTTGTAGCCTGCCCTATGGAATTTGGACTTGCCCATCCCCACAGTCACATGAGCCAACTCTTTTTAAAAAACCTCTTAATATTTGCATAAATATGTTTATGTGTATGACTAATATAGATATTAATACTAGGGGAAACCAGGTCTGGCATATATTGGAACTCTCTGTAATACCTGTGCAATTTTTCTGTAAATCTACAGCTATTCTAAAATCAAAATTTTGTCAGTTCCAGGAGCTTTGTTTTATGTGCTGTAAACAACCAGTTTGTTTGTTTTTATTCTTGGTCAGGAAAGAATCTATTGGTTAGTTCCTACCTCCTAGTCCAGGAGTCATAGAATAATTTGGATATTTGATGACTCAATAACCATCATTAACAGGCTTAACTAAACTTAGCTACTGTTGGAAACTCCAGGTGTGTACTGGAGTGTTTTTCTTTTCCTTAGGCTCAGATTTATACAGCTTTGCTCCGTCCTAGAAACTCCATATTAAGGCACATCAAAACGGAACAGAACACTTTGACCTGATTCTGTCAACCCAGCCTCAACTGCGTTTTAGCTCCTGCCTTCCCAATAGAAAAACATACAGTGCTCCGGCAGATCCAAGGCCACACTGATCTCTCCTCAAATGGTACTTTACAAAAGCATCGCTTCTATTTTTCTAAATATATTTTTATTACAGAAGTTGTGAACTTACAAAACAATCATGCATAGGTGTAGAATTCCCTTACAACCATTGCTTCTCTTTTATCTTGTACTTTAAGCCTTCTCTCTTCCAAACTTCCATTACACAGAATTAATCAGGTAAGTTATTGTTCAGTCTTGGTATGAATCCAGGCTATATCATTCACATATTGGAAAACCTAAATATTTCTATATTCTATATATCATGCATCAGGGTTAGAGAAATGAAACTATAAAAGACCTTGTATTCAAAGCAATTTTGTTTCAGATCATATTCTGAAATATATTCCATTCAGATCTTAAAAATGAGACTTTCTTTTATTTCTCGCATTAATGTAATGAAGCAAAATATTTTCAAGAGAGGTCCTTTTGCAAGGCAGAACTCTTTTATTTGCATTGATGGCTCTCATGATTCCAACAGAAAATGGGTTTATATTTTGTGTTGTCACTATTCTCACTTAAACGAGAAGCTATTAAGGCTCAACCCTGGCACTATTAACGTTTTGGTCTCGATAATCCACTGTCGTAGCCGGCTGTTTTGTGCCTTAAAGCATGTTTAGCAGCATCCCTGGCCTCTTCTACCCACTAGATATGGCCATCAAAAATGTCTCCAGACACTGTCAAATGTCCCCGGGGAGACAAAATCACCCCCAATTGGAAACCACTGCTCTAGTAGTACTGTCAAGATTCAATTTTATTTAAACTGTTGAAATAAAACTGCAAGAAACAATATATCCCTTCCCAACACCCAGGAAGGACACTAAATCATTCCCTTTGTTAGGTGTACACTCTCCTTTGATCTTCTTTTTCAGGGCAAGTTGCGAATTTTCTATGAATGGGGCCTGAGGACAGCAATCTAGTTGTAAGGGGGCCCTATAGGATTCATATGGACACTCCTTTTGTATTTCTGGCATACTTCTTTCTTAGAAGACGTGTTTTAAATAGTGGCTTGGGGTGTTGGTGTTTAGCCTGCCCCTTCCACAATAAATCTCAGTATCAGCCACCCCCATTCCCATTCCCCAAATGTCATGCTGTGGCTTAGCAATGGTGACAGATGTTAATACGTAAGAGCAGGAGTTGGCAACCTATGGCATCAGGAACACTACCCTGCCCACCATTTTCTATATCGTCTATTACTGCTTTCCTGCTCCAACAGACTTCCCCAGTTGTGAGAGTCTGTATGTTCCCTCACAGCGTAAAATACTTGTTATATGACCATTTACAGAAAAAGATTGACAGCCCTTGCTTTAGAGCCCCAAATCTGCAAACTCTTTAAACTGCCCAGCTTAAAGTCTTTATCCCATATATTGCGTCAGCTTAGCTGTAATAGCGGCAGCCACATTTGTAAAAGTATCTGACTCTCTAAAATTCATACCAGGGGCAGAATTAAGTTAGGCACAATTTATTTGTTTATGGGAATGAGGAGCTTGCTACTTCACATTCAACGACACGTTTTACACCTTTCCCTATTATGTCTTTCCATAGGCTCAGAAGTTTTAATATCTTTTACCTTTGGCTGTAGGTTTTCTTCTTCAGGGGAATATCCTCCCAAAGGGGCTATTTCCTGCAATTTGTGTAAGTTAAGTGGAAAACTGAGGCTGGCTCAAGAACCAGTTGGCTCTTAGTGGATATGTTTATTTAGGCAGGATTGGGTGATGGGGAAAAACAGATGCCCTGCTGTTGCTAAAGTCGTACGTCTTCTTTCTCCAGAATCAGTAGTCACCCCTACACTTTTCTCCATTGCTTTGTTTCTATCAATTTTAAGGAGGGAATGTGCACTTCTGAAGTTAGTCTAGTAAGTCAAGATAATTTGTATTTTGTTTTGTTTGTTTTCTCTAATAATCATGTCTATGGGATGATGCTCTTAATGCAACCAGGTAGTGTTCTTCTATTTCTCCTGAGGCCTATGCTATGCTGTACAATATGGGGCTTTTTAAACTGTGCTCCATTAACATGTGCAGGGCTTGGAAAGCAAAATGTTTATGAAAATTGATTATCCGTAGTCTAGCAATTTGTGGCAGAAGAGACTCAAAACAGAAAATGAATCTAAAGCTACCACAGCCTTACTCTAATAGTTATGCCATCAAACAGTTTTCATTGTATTAAAAATATCTATTGTGAAGATGTTGTGACAAGATTTTAATCCTCATCTGTGTTCATTTCCAGAAAAGGCTCATTTGGAAACACTAAAATGAAATACAGTATCCAAGGCATCTTTGCATGTGATGCTGATTTGCACATGTACTTGTTTTTTTCCTATGACCTAATAAATTTCTGGGAGTAATATTCCAGTACTGGTGTCTAGAGAATATTTATATGGCACAACTATGTCTTAGCTGCTGCCCCCTTCAGCAGCTGTTGCTGCTCCGCCCTTACGTGCCTAAGGGAAATGACCCTGGAGTCTGAGTGAACCCAGAACATTACCAGCAAAGAACTGAGCTCTGCGCAAAGTGGCTCCTGGTCACCCTGACAGGACTTCGTTGGCATTTTGAACAAATCCCTGCTAAATATAAACTTAAATCTGTTTTTCATTTCCTGGCAGTATGAATGGATCTATATAAAGTATAGAATCTCTAGTTATTAATCAAAGGAATATTCAAGCACAATCAACATCTAAATAGGGTTTGAAGTGAGAGAAAATGCCTATCAGGTGGTGCTACTTCTGCAAATTGCCCACTTGCAAGCATGCACACCTAAATGACAGTGGAGTCCCTATAAGCATTTATAGAAATCATTAGGAGAGAGAGGGAGAAGATAATGTTGATGGGAGAGGAGCTGAAGAAATGCAAAAGCTTGGGATGGTGTTTTGAATTGAAAGTTCAGGGTAGACTAAAGGAAAGACTACCTGGCAGCAATATTGAAAGAAAAGGAGAAGAAAAAAAGTCAGATCAAAATTCAGTGGGTTGGAAAAAACAAAAATTCAGTGGGTTGGGGGAACAGATATGGCTCAAGCAGTTGAGTGCCAGCCTCCCACATGGGAGGTCCTGGTTTTGGATCCCAGTGCCTCCTGAAAAAAACAAAAACAAACAATGGGCATAACAAATGAGAAAGCCAACTCAGAGAAGCCGAGATGGCTCAGTGGTTGAGCACCAGCTTCCCACATGCAAGGTCCTGGGTTCAATCCCCAGCCCCCAAAACCTCAAAAAAAAAAATTTTTTTTTTGAGTGATTTTTCATTTCCTGTGGAATAAATCTGAAGCTCTGATCTTGCATTTAATTCACTGTATACTACCAATTTATCCAATTACTGGATTTTCTACCTCTTCTTCCTGAACACTATTCCTCTGTATTAGTCAGGCAAAGGGGTGCTGATGCAAAATACCAGAAGTCTGTTGGATTTTATAAAGGGTATTTATTTGGGGTAGAAGCTTACAGTTACCAGACCATAAAGAGTAAGTTACTTCCCTCACCAAAGTCTATTGCCACGTGTTGGAGCAAGATGGCTGCCGATGTCTGTGAGGGTTCAGGCTTCCTGGGTTCCTCTCTTTCCGGGGCTTGCTTCTCTCCGGGCTCAGCTCCTCTGCTATCTCCACAAGGCCAGCTGTAGACTATCAGGCAAACTTCTTGTTTCTCTTCCTGGGGCCTTTTCTCTTTCCTCACGACCCAGCTCCTCTGTGTGCTTACTTCCCGGGGCTCGACCTCAAAACCTCCGCATCAGAACTCCCACTCTGTCCTCTGCCATGTCTTTTATCTGTGAGTCCCCACCCACCAAGGGGCAGGGACTCAACACTCTACTGACATGGCCCAATCAAAGCCCTAATCATAATTTAATCAAGCCCAGAGGAACAGAACAGTTTACAAACATAATCCAATATCTATTTTTGGAACTCATAAATAATGCCAAACTGCTACAATTCCCATGCTTTCTTCTGAGCCTTTGCTCACTTTGGTTTCCCTCCTCTTTTCCTTCTGGAGTGCTCTCCAATCTGTCTCTTACCAACCAGCTTTCTGCTTATGTCCAAGGCCCCTTATGTTTATGAAACTTTTCCGACTTAATCCAGACTTCAGACCTTTCAGCTCTAAACTTATGTACCCACCCATTTTATAAACACTCAATTACCTCCTTTGAACTGCTGTTAATTTACACTTTAACATTAACTGAAAATTAACTGAAGTCTAATTTTTTTGTGTATTTATGATTTATCTCCCTGGGAAAAAAGTAACTATACTGAAGGAGGGTACTGTGTCATTCTTTAGTGACTGCTATAGCATACTGTATACACCTGTGCACAACGAATCAAGGAAAAACATTTGGAGAGAGAAAGTTTTTTTGTTTCATGATATTATAGATACTTCTTGAAAACTTGGATTGCCCAGTAATGTTTTCTACTCAGTTTGTGGCATGAATTTCAAGGGGACAATACTAAGTGAAACTCTTCATTACGTGTTTCCCCCAGATAGATGACATATAGCAAAATCTGTACCATTTATTATATTTTAAGAAAATGAACTGTTTAAGACCTGCACTGAAGTTAAGCCTATTGGACAGAAACATAAATGTTATAAAATCTCCTGTTTTACACCACACTCACCTAGAAATAAAATGTATTAAAATAAGATTTAATAATTCATCATTTTGGCATTATCTAGGGCCCAGGAAGCCATGATCATTGTAAGTAATTCATGCTGGAAACAAAAAATGGCTATCCCATGCCTGAATCGCTAGACTCATAAAAACAGCGACTGAACACCGTAAAACAGCCTTAGAAAACACTGAAAATGCCATGATCATGTTTGGCAAGAGAAGGAGGAGAAGGAGAGGAAGAAAGAAGAGGAGGAGGAGGAGAAAGAAGAGGACGGGGATGAGGAGGGGGGGGAAGAGTGGGAGAAGAAGGAGATAAAAAGAAGACCTCACTTCTTTGATGAAATAGAAAAGATCTAGATTTTTTCTCCTGCCTTCCACAGAAAGCAGAAAATTGAGCAAAGTACATTTATTTTCTACTGTTTTAGTACATTGGACAATTGCCAGCACAAGACTCTGACCCCTGAGAAAATGGAGATGAACGAGGCGAGCCATAGGACTGCCCTGGTTTCTTACAGGGAGTTATATTCTAGATCCTGAAGCAGGGAGGAGGATTCCAAGCAGACTGTGACAGTCTCACCAAGTTTAGAAGAAACCAATCAGAATGCAGGAAGTCTGAGAAGGATGGAAGTAATGCATCAGAGTTCCAAAGAGGAGGGAGCAATGCAGAAAAAGAAATATTAATGGTGTCACTTTGAGTCTTATCTGACCAGTAAGAAAGATTATATGCACAAGATGCCATCGCATGAAAAAGAAGCAAAAATCGATTGAGAGTTGTGAGCTGAATTTTGTCTGGTCAGAATGGAGAGTCCTCACTCCTGAAGATGTGTCAAATAAGCTACATCCTCATAGTGGAACTAAATACACCTAGAGGACAGGCTGCTCTAGCCATACCCCAAAGGGGTGAAGGGGGAACTAAAAAAAGAGAAGGCTAAAAGACTGAACTTCAAGTAAATTAACTGCCTTCTGAAATAATGGCCACAACTCTTTAAAGGAAGACAAAAATTTCTGACAATTACCTCCATAAAATTTACAAATCCAGCATCCAATCAAAAATTAGTATTCATGCTAACAAGTAGGCAAATGAGATACACGACCAGGAGAAAAATCAGCCAATACAAGCAGAACAAGAAATAATAATCTTGATAGAATTAAAAGAAAAGGATATTAAAATGGTTATAATCTTGTTCAATTATATAAAGAAAAACTTAAAGATAGCATGGAGATAAATGATACATATAAAGAAAGAACAAAACACAGTATGTAGAGGTGAAAAATAGAATGCCATACATGAACAATTCCTTGCACAGGATAGCAGATTAGAAGCTGCGGGCAAAAAAAAAAAAGATCATTGAATGTCTAAAAAAAAAACAAAAAACAGTAAAAACTATCCAAAATGAAGCACAAAGAAAAAATGAACGGGAAAAAAAGGATTTCAGTGGCCTGTGGGACAACAAAAAACAACCTAAAACCTTTATAATTGCTGTCTCAAAAGGTGTGGTGACAAGCCAAACATTTGAAGACATAAAGACCAAAATTTTCTTAAATTTAAGAGGAACTTAAATATACAAGATGCTTAATGAAACCTAAGCAGGAGAAATACAAAGAAAAACATGCCAAAGGCACAGCATAATTAAATTTCTGTAAGCCAGAAATGGAGGGGAAACAATCTTTAAGGCAGCCAGAGAAAAAAGATAAACTACATATAGAGGAACAGATAAAAGAATGATCACAGACTTCTCATGAGAAACCATGCAAAAACAAACATCTTTAAAGTGCTAAAAGAAACCCAGAATTCTATACTAGGTGAAGTATACATTTCAAAATGAAGGCAGAAGAGAATTGTCTCCCATGTGCCTGCACTGCGTGAAATGTTAAAGGAATTCTTCAAGTGGAGATAAAATGATTCTAGATAGAAGCTTGGATCTACAAAATCAATGAAAAGCCCCAGAAATGTTATATGTGCAGGTTAATATAAAAACAAAAAAAAATTTCTCCTTTCTTATTTTCTTTATAAGATAATTAACTCTTTCAAGCAAAATAATAATGGTATTATATGATTTGTAAGATGTGTAAAAATAAAATCTATAAAAAAAACTTGGCACAGCATAGCATTTCTCAACTTCAGCACTATTGACATTTTGGGTCAGATAACTGTTTTGGGGGGCTTTCCAGTGCATCGCAGGATGTTTAACCCGCTAGATACCAGTAGCACCCTTCTTGTATAACATTGCCAAATTTCTCCCAGGGTGAGGGAGTGCCCCAGTTGAAAACCACTGCCATAAAGGATGGTAGTAGAAATGGAGCTATGTTATTTTAAGGTTCTTATATTATACAAGAAATGGTATAATATTATTTGCATGTAAGTTAAGAATGCACATGTACACATTAAACAATCCCTAAGAAAATAAAACAAGAAGGTATGGCTGATAAACCAAAAAAGGAGGTAAAATGGAATAATAAAATACACTTAATTAATCCACATGTACGTAGGAAAAAATAGGGAAAAGAAACAAAGTTCAGATGGGACAAATAGAAAACAAATAGCAAAATGGTAGATTATCTTAACATATCAATAAATACATTAACTTTAAATAGTCTGAGCACTCCAATGAAAAGTTACAGATTTTCTGACTAAATAAAAAACAAGACCAAATTATATCCTGTCCATAAGATACATTAATATGAATACACAGATAGGAGAAAAATCAAATGATAGAAAAAGACATGCCTTGCAAACAATAAGAAGAAATCTGGAGTGGCTATTAATATCAGGAAAAATTGGTATCAGAATAAGCAGTATTCCCAGGGATAAACAGGGGCAATTCATTATGATGAAAGGAAGGAATCATCAAGATATAATATTATAAATGTGAATGCACCCAGTAATAACAGTTTTAAAATACATGAAGAAAAACCTGATAGAATTGAAAGGACACATTAACAACTGTAGTTGGATACTTTAATATTCTTCTTTCTGTAATTGTTACAACATGTAGACAGAAATTCAACAGGTATAATAAATGACTTGAATAAAGCTATTGACCCGCCTGAACCAACTGACATTTTTAGTACACTCTGCTAGTGAACAGAAGAATACACAGTAATTTTTTTTTCTGGTGCACATAGAACCTTCACAAAAATTGGTCTCAAAATGAAAAAGACTGAAATTTTACAGGTTATGTTCTCTGACAACAACAGAATTAAATTTAAAAGCAACTGGAAAAATACCTGGAACAAATACAAATTTTAGGATATTAACAAACCTGCTTCTAAATAACCCACAAGTCAAAGAAGAAATCATAGGGAAAAAATTGGAAAATACATTGAACTTAATGAAAATTAAAACACAACATAACAAAATTTATGGATCATAGTTTGTATAACTCCACTAAACTCCTATAAATTCTGGTTGTTCAATCAGGACATTCAGGAGTCCAATCAGGAGACAGCATACAGCAATTTAAAAAAAGATTGATTTATACAATTATTAGCAGAGAATTGGAGCAACAGGGAATTGAATAAGAGAGATTAAAGAGAACTCTAAAGCAGGGGTTCTTAACCAGGGGTCCATGTGCTTGAACTGAAATTTAAAAAAAAAAAACATTATTCTTGTGGGGATGTGTTGATGCGGGCATGATATATTTATTAAATAATTACAGTATAGTGTGGACTTAGTAAGGGGTCCATGGTTTTCACCTGACTGGCAAAGGGTCCATGGAACAAAAAAGGTTAAGAACTCCTGCTCTAAAGGATATTCTGGTGCTGAGGGAAATTTTCTTCTTAGTGAGAGAAGAAAAGTTTCCCCACAGTTAGAAATCAGAACTCATTGGAGTATGTTGCTGAAGCCTATTAGATAGCAGAAATGAAGCTGGTTTCCCCGTGGCTGACAAGCAAAGGATTGCCTGCCAGAATGATCACAAAATTCACCAGGAAGCTTCCCATGAGTTTGCTGTTGACTTTCTGGAAACCATTCAGGGCTCTGGCTAGATGCACTGGAAAGATGCTTGGAAGCCACCCAAAGGTGCCTTTCTTCTCTTCTGCTTCTCCAGTTCCTTCTCCTGACAAGTTTTCATACGATGGCAGCTGGCAAAGAAGAAATATTTAAAAGGACCAGCTCCATGATCACAGAGCAGGCAGAAAGGGTGAATATGGAACTGAGAGACAACAAACTGATAACTGGCATACAGATAAAGCAGTTCTCAGAGAGAAAGTTAACAGCTTTAAAATGCTTATATAATAAATGTAAAAATGTTTTAAAAAATGTAAAAAAATAATAAATGTAAAAGTCAATGATGTAAGTTTCTACCAAAGAGTTTAGAAAAAGAATAACTTTTACCCAAAGTAAAAAGAAAAAAAGGAAAAAAAAAAACAACAAATCAATGAAAGAGAAAAATGAATAAATCATCAAAAAAATCAAATTCTGTTTCATTAAATACATCAATAAAATTGATCAGGAAAAAAGTGAAAAAGACAAACTAACAATATCAGCAATAAAAATGGAGACATCAATTTAAATTCTACTGACTTTATAAAGGATGATATAAAGGAAGTATGTGACCAGTTTTAAGCTAACACATTCACAATATTAGATGAAATGAAAAAATTCCTTAAAACACAAATTATCAAATTGACTAAAAAAAAATAGGAAAAGAAATTCTGAATAGTCATACTTTGATTAAAGAAATTGCAATTAAAATTTTAAATATTTCCACAAAGAATTCTCTAGATTCAAAAGACTTCCCTGGTGAATTCTGTCACACATTTTAAAAAAAACATAATAACAACTCTATTCAAACTCTTCTAGAAAATCCCTTAGTCATTTTATGATGCTAGTATTACCCCTATACAAAATTTATTACAATAAAAGTATAGATTAATATTCCTCATTAATTTAGACATAAAAATCCTGAATAAAATATTAACAAGTCTAATCCAAAAAACCTTTAAAAGTTGAATATATCATAACCCAGTGAGCCTTTTCCAGAAATGCACAGTTTAACTTTTGAATATCAATCATTGTAAATCACTACATTCATAGAATAAAGAAGAATAGTAAAATCATTTTGATAGAAGCAGAAAAAAAACATTTGACAAAATTCAACATTCATTTATGATAAAAAAACAGTAAACTTTTAATAGAGGGGGAAATGCCAAATCTGATAAAAAGGGCCAATAAAAATTAATAGCTAATGTCATATACTTAAGAGAAAAAGACTGTTTCTCCTTAACATTAGGAACAAGGAAGAATATGTGTGCCCAAGGCCTAATCAGCATTGTACCTGAGGTCCTAACCAGTGTAATAAAGTAAAAAAAGAAGAAGAAGAAAGAAAGAAAAGACACACAAATGTGAAAATAAGGAGCAAAAATGTTTTACTTAGCAAAGGCATGCCCATGTATGGAGCAGCTAAGGAATATACAAAAAAGCTACTTCAGTTAATTAGTGAGTATAACAAGATTGCATCAGACAAAAGCAATATAAAAATCAATTATATTTCTATGTACTAGCAATAAAAAAGGAAAATTAATTTTTTATAAAGCATTTACAACTGCATTCAAAACCGTGAAGTACTTAGAATTAACAAATTTCAAACCCTGCACACTAAAAACAATTCAACATTGTAGAGAAATTAAAGACAACCTAAATAAATGGAGAGTGATGCCATGTTCACAAATTAATCTATAAGTTGCCAATTATCTCTAAATTGAACTATATATTCTATAATTTCCCATTCAAAATCCCAGAAGGCTTTATTTTCCTACAGAAATTGACAATCTAATTAATAAATTTATAGGGAAATGCAAAGGACATAAAATAGGCAAAACAACTTGATATAAGAAGAATAAAATAAGAATGCTTAAATACTTAAATTAGATTCCAAAACTTCCTAAAAATAAACAATAATCAAGGCAGTGGAATTGACATTTGGGCAAGTGAACAGAATAAATGGACCAGAGGTAGACCATGAATATAACATCATTTGACTCCAGACAATGATTCCATGGAGAAAGGACAATCTTTTCAGCAAAATGGTGCTGACAAAATTGGAAGTCTCAATCAATCAATTAATAAACAAATACACATCAACTCTTACCTCAAACTATGCAGAAAAATTAATGCAAAATAGATCACTGGCCTAAAAGAAAAAGGTAAAATTATATAACTTCTAGTATTAAAATATACTACAATATTTTTTAAATTTTAAGTAGAAGTATTTTCATAGGTAGCATCAATCATAATGAAAAAAAAAGGATAAAATGGACTTCATCAACTATTTTAAAAATTGCCCTCTTCCAAAGGCAGTGCTAAACAAAGTGCAAGCCACAAACTGAGAAAAAAATTTCAATATATTTGTCTCTTAAAGGGTTTGTATTACGAATATATAAAGAACTTTTACAACTGAATAATAAAGTATGCTGGGTGAAAGAAGTCAGGCATGAAAGAGGACATAGTGTACGATTTCACTTATTTGAATATCTCTGAAAGACAAAAATGATCTATGACAATCAATGGTTGCCTGGGTCCAGTAGTGGGAAATTGATTGCAGCACATGGAACTTTTTTGGTGTAAGGGAATTATTCATCTTGATATTGGTACTGATTACATAGGTCTATAAATTTGAAAAAATGCATCGAACTGTAGACTTTTCAAAAATTGTATAGCCTAAAGTGTAACCTCAATAAAGATTAGATGTAAACAGAATTAGCCAGCTATGTGACCTTTGCTTCACTGACACCCTGATTACATTCTAAACGTTACAAAAGGAAATGTGATCGACCAAACCTGATCCCATCCAGAAATCTAGCTCCAAAGGAGTCTAAGATGTACAATTTCAGTTTTAGGTTCCATTCTTCATAGTAAAGGAATAGACACTAGCAGGTAGATGATACAGGGCCTTCAGTTCAAGATATCAACATTCATCTATTTCTTTTGGTTTGTTCATTACGTCAGGACTAAATGAATTAAATTCACACACACATGCACGCATGTGCAAACACACACACACACACTATGCCCTAAGACAATAAACTATAATTCATAAAGAGAGATGTAATCTACATAGTGATAGCTGTCCATAAGAAATAGTCCTTCATCTTAATATAGAGAGCAGGTTTAGTCCTGAGAGAGCATGGGCCTGGTTTCTAGTACTAAAACTCACTAACCAGAGATTGCACCTCTTTGTATAAATATCACCACAGAGATAATCACTTTCTGTTTCAAAATTGTGTTTCAGTTTTGATACTTAAGAAAAGGAGCTTATTCTAGGATCATCTGATCCCTTGCAGAAAAAAACAAAATGACAACAAAAAAAGTGAGTTAGACATGATCCTGAAGAAATCTTTAAAATAAATTATTTTTCATTTTCAGTTTTGGATCAGCAAAAAGGGTGCTGATGCAAAGTAACAGAAATCTGTTGGCTTTTATCAAGAGTATTTATTTGGGGTAAAAGCTTGCAGTTACAAGGCCCTAAAGAGTTCAACTCAAGGCTGCTTTCTCACCAAAGTCAGTTGCCACATGTTGAAGCAAGATGGCGGGCAATCTCTGCCTGGTCTCTCCTTCCTTCTTCCTCTTAAGGCTCTGTGGGCCCAGCTTCTTCTGATCTCAGTAGTAGGCTGGCAAAGGGCTCATCACTCAGGGCTTCCTAGATCAGTCTGGCAAAAGGCTCATTTCTTTCCAGGCCTTCTCAGCTGCTCTGTTCTTTTCAGCTGCAAACCATCGGGCAAATGATTCATCTCTCCCCAGGGCTCCAGGATCAAGACTGACAAAGTTTTCTCTCTCTTCTTCTTGAGTGAGTGCCTGTTTAAATCAGCCCACCAAGGGGACAGGGACTCAACCCTGAATCACGCCCTACTGACATGGTCGAATCAAAGCCATAATCAAGTAAGCTTAAAACTTTTGAACTTAATACAACCAAAGAGTATCACACCCAGAGGAACAGACCAGGGAGAGGGTGAGTTTACCCCAGTATTTGAAGAGGATGGAAGTTCCAGCCTGCTGTTCAGGGAGAGTTTTGCCACCCCACGCTACAGAGAGGGTGGAGCACATACCCCAAGGGTTGGGGAGAATAGGGTTGCCACCCCAGTGCTCTGAAAGGGGTGGCTCTGTTCCCCATAGATTAGGGGAGGCCAGGTCACCACCTCACTGTTTTGAGAAGACTGGGCCTGTATGTCAGAGATTAGGGAGAATGTTGCCGCCACCTCACTGGACTAAGGGGACTGAGACTCTATGACAGAGATTGGGGAAAGAGTGGCCATCACCCCGATGTTCTTGGGGAGTGAGGTTTGGAGCTTGGTCACCACCCAGATGCTTGATGAGGTAGAACTAAGAACATGAACTTTGGGCAAGCCTGTGGAAAGGGGGAAAAGAGCCCCCATGAGGCTCCAAGGAGGAGAAGAAACCATCATCCTGAGAATGACTCTCAGCTTTGAAATCTAATGGAGTATGCCCCACAGGTTTTCAGAACTGTTGGGGAACTCATGTTTCCCTCCCAAATCCTCCTTATGGTAATGCAAATGTTTATCCCATGTCTGTCCTTTTGTATATTGGAAGCAGATAACTTGTTTTGTAAGTTTCACAGGTCTGCAATCAGAGGGGACTTTGCCACAATATAAACTGTATTTCCATAAACTGATTGTGATGTGAATTTGTATTTAGCATTGTTACTGATTTAAGGTGGTTTTTTTTTTTTTTTTTAATATTGTAATGTCTTTTGGGGATTCAGAGGGTGGAGTGTGGCAGTGTGAGATTATTTATGAATCCCTAAAAGACAGATTATGTTTGTAAATTAATCTATTCCTCTGAATATGATACCTTTGATTGCATTAGATTTAGCTGAAATGGCTTTGATTAAATTATGTTAAGATTAGGGCTTTGATTCAACCATGTCAGTAGGGCATGACTCTGGTTGAGTCCCCACCCCCTGGGTGAGCTGATATAAATACTCACTCAAGAAGACACATAGGAAGAGAAAGAGCACCAGAGACATGGAAGAGGAGAGAACTTGGTCATTTCCATCCTGCCATGTGACAGAAAGGAGACGTCTCAAACCGCTAAAGCCCCAGAAAGAGAGATGAGCTATCTGCCTGATAGTTTTCAGCTGAGTAGCTGAGAAGGCCCAGAAAGAAAAGAGCCCCATGCCAGCCTATAGTTGAGATTGGAAGAAGCTAGGCCCAAGGATCCTTAAGAGGAAGAAGGAAGGAGAGACCAGGCAGAGGTTGCCCACCATCTTGCTTCAACTTACGGCAACAGACTTTAGTGAGAAAGCAGCCTTGAGTTGAACTCTTTAGAGCTTTGTAACTGTAAGCTTTTACCCCCAAATAAATACTTTTTATAAAAGCCAACAGATTTCTAGTACTTTGCATCAGAACCCCTTTAGCTGACTAATACAGCAGGGCATTTTTCTGAAGGGCTTTTTTCAATAATCTCTATTTGAATAAAAGGAGTGGAGTGGGCAGGGTAGGAATCAATTATTTTCAAGGCCAAGTAATCTTTTGGGATCAAAAGAGGGGTGTTTTCTCTTCCAGTCAAATGTATATTTACTTAGTTTTTAAAAATAGATCAAGATATACAAATTGATGAAAATCTGTCAGGACATCCAGGAAAGATTCTCAGATGATTAGTTGCAGGAGCACACATTTGAGATAATTAATTATACAAAGAGGACGATGAGCAAGATAGAAGCAAACTGTCAATGCGCACTGATTATGCTTCTGCAAAATGTATCACACCCAAAGAGAAACAGAACTTCATAAAAGCAATAATATGTGAGAGATGTTGCTTATTTGATTTTTGGCAAAGCTGGGCGTACATACAATCTTAATGGAAATTATCAGTTGATGTCCACAAAAATTACATATCTATAAGACTACTTTCATGGGTTCTTTAACCCAAGGATTCATGAAAAACTAACAAAACAAACAACGAGCAGGTACCAAATGCCATTCAGGGAAATTCTCTTGCACCATGGAAGGGAGGCAAAAGTGTTAAACCAGTGAGTTTCTACAGGCCCCAACCTAAGGCTTTCACTAATTTTTTATTGACCAGAATGGGGTCACATAACCACCTATAGATGCACAAGAGACTGGCAAAGCAAGGTGTTCAACTGGACAAATTTCTACTTAACTGGCATGGTTGTGAAGTAAAAAAGGGGAGTGGATATTGAGTAGGCATTAAGCATAGTCTGTCATTGCTAGTGGTCGTTGTAGACAAGATGTACTACCTTCACACAACCTTCTCCTATCTACCCTCTAAATTATACACACACATACACACACACACTTCATTTTTGGGCTACTTCATTTTGCTCACTTACATTCAGCTTCCATGACTAGCCTCAGTAGAATCATTCCATGTAAGGATAAACATATTATTTGAGGAATGTAAGTGTTAGTTACACAGGTTTCTGTGTCTCTAAATGAACTACTGAGAAGTTCTGAGGTTCAAATTATGGCGCAGGCAGTACCGATATAAAAAGACTTTCCCAGGGTCCTAAAGAAACTTGTAGCAGTTTCTAGAGTTAATCACATGTAATATTTAATTAAATTGATTGTATTTGGGTCAATAAACATTTTTTGAGCATCAACCATGTGCCATTCTCTGTGCTAAAGTTATCAAGAAGAATAAACTAAGTCTCTTTCTTTAGAGATCACTACCTGATACAAAAGATAGGCATGTGAACACACAATTGCCAAACAGGAAGATATGGGCACAAATTAGAGGAGAGCACAATGGAAGAAATGCTCTCTAATCAGAGAGGGATGCAGGCCAGATCCCAGTTGGGTGGGTCAAGGTCAAGACCAGTTCCCATATTTGCAAATTCTCAATCTAGTGCTTTTACCACAATCTAAAAGTGACAATAAAAAGAATGGCAATGAGAAACATGCCTTCAATAATATCTTAAGACCTATTTATGAATAAAAATAAAACCCAAAGTGTCAGTCTGGATTTTAATGAAGTATTTAGACTACCATTGTGGCTTATCCAAAATGCATTATTTTATCTTCACAGTTTGTATAAGTTTCATAGATATAGAACATCTACCAATCTGATTGTGCTTACTAAAAAACCAATATCAAAATAATTAATAATCAAAGAAATCGTTATTCACAAAATATGCTAGACATTCCCAGGATGATCTTGAGAAATACTCAAATTCCTAATGGCTTTCCAAACTAAATATTTATAAATTTGAGTAAAGGGAGAGTATTTTTTAATTGACTGTGTCATACAACAATGGTCTAAATTTTAAATGCATTTTGGAACTGTGGTTGAAACACTTGATTTTCAAATCATACATTCTTGAGGATATATACACACATTTCAGGGTTTGTGGGTTTTGGTTGTTGTTGTTGTTGTTGTTGTTTTGAAATTTCATGGCAGCCCTTAATGATTATGAACTAGATCATATTTCCTCTCTTCCCACTTTCCAAGACTCCCAATTTTCATCATCATCTTTCCACTCAAGACACCATCTCCACAATTCCATCCTGTTCCGCCTAGAAAAATATTTAAAGTTTATCAAAGGGCATCAAAGTGTTTTCAAAAATCTGATTCCTTTCTCACAGCATCCTTATAAGTTTCTATATGCCATTTTATGTGGGTTTTGTGAAGCTAAGTGACTTTTGTAAGGTTATATTGCTACTATGTGACAAAGCCAAGCCTCATTCTGGTTTACTTACTCTAAACCCAGTGTTCTTTCCAATACTCTCAATTCCCCACTGGGTCTTCCTGGAAGTGTACTGAATTCTACACAATTACAAGTCAATTTCAATTACTGACATAGGTTTTTTTTCTCAGTTATCTCACCTGAAAATAAGCAGTTCTACTAGGCATTCTCTCAAATACCTTGTAGCTCCAATAGACTCCCATTCCATAAGTCTATACTGGCTAAGTTTCCTTCTCCAATCAGGCACCAAAAAGTTCCTAACATTTGAAATATTATATATATGTTAGTAATCCAGCAGTATTTATGGAGCACCTACTAAATTCTTACACTCTGCTAAGAACAAGACAGACAAGCTACAGTTTCTGCCTTCTAGGAAATTACAGTTTATTTTAGTATGTTAAAGTTAATATTGGTACAAAGATGGACTTAACGAAAGCTCTAAAATGAACTTGTCCTCCTCCTCAGGCTCACGGGAGCCAGAGCAAAGCCTCTCATGCACTAGTTTGAGACAATTCTGGTAAGTGTCCAGTGAGAAAACCTCACGTGCCAGATTGACAGCTATATAGTTTGAATTTTTTTCTTCTGAACAAAATAAGGGAAAAATTCATAAAAAGATAACCAACACAGTATTTAGGAGGAATTTCAGGTTTTAGTGCTTCGTTGAAGAACCACACAAAGATGGTTTTAAAAGCCAGATTTTGGAGTGAGACGTACAGTTCTGGGTCTTCAACAAATTCTGACAAGATTTCACACACTGTCAGCAGGGTTCTTTTCTCTTCCCCCCGCTTCCCTACTGTGGGAATGGGCAGAGCCAATGCCCCAACCTCCCTTTACTTAGGGAGCCACTCTGACCCAATTCCAGAAGCCTAAGGGCTGTCCTTAATTAGCATTGTAATTTATATTGCACAATTATGCAAATTGGGTACATAAACAAAATTATCCTTTCAGTTTGGCTTTGCTACCAGAGAAATGCAAAGCCAGTTAAGGGTAAGGATAAAGAAAACAGAATGCATTTGCTTTAATGGAATTCGCTATTTCTTAATTTATCCATTCTTTTGCTTTACTCTGTCACCTTAAGCCTCAGTTGTTTTCTTTTCTTTTCCCCTATTTTGGTTTTCCTCATTTTATGTTTTTTTTTTGTTTTTTTTTTCTTTCTTTATCTATACTTGGCTCTTTTCCATGAGATATTTTCCATCTCATTAAATCTGCTGCAGCAATTTATAACTCTTCGGGCCATTTCTTTGTTTTTTGATTATGACTATTATCTGACCATCTAGTTTCCCTTTTCTTTTTGCTCCCAGATTCTCTCCTTTCTCTTGGCATCCCTTACCATTTACTCTATTTTTCCCTGTTAGACTTGCTTTTGTAATTGTATAATGCTCCTTGCCAGATATCTAGCAAACACCCTGAGGATTCAGTGATTTTTACTAAGAAAGCTGAAAATAGGCATGACAAATAACAAAGCTTGGAAGATAAGAAAATTTAAAATACAAAGCCCAATGAAATGGAGTTGGAGGCCAAAGCCTAAGGGGCATTAGACAGTATTCAAGTAAGTATTAACCACCAGGTAATCAATCAACAAATCAGCATAACAAAGCTAATTTTCCAATGGTGGATCATATTCCACTTGAGCTGGCCCCTTTAAAAAGCCTTAAAATTGTAAGGAAGAACAGAAAATCTAAAATATTGAAGACTAATAGAAAATCTAACCTTCTATAATGCTGGTTTTGCAAGAACAGTAGCTACTTGCTAGTTGGTGCTTGACAATGTGTGGGGACTGATTTATAACAGAGGTACTCGAACAGAATTGCAAAAAGCAGTGCATTGCTTTATCTGCCCAGAACCAAGGCTCCCCCTGGGAAATACTCCTACTTCTATAGCCCTCTGGCTGCAGCAACATCAGCCAAATTAAAACATAACCCAAGGGGTACCCAACCCAACTTGGGCAAATCATAGCACTCTCCCTCTGGCTATAATTTTGTCCACTTTGAATAAGATTCAGATGCCTTATAGAGTCTTCAACACATTTTGCTTAGTCTGCTGCTCTGCCTCTAACTCAAATCTGACCTTTCTCTCATTTGTTTAACTATGCTTTAGCCTTTCTAGCCCTCAAGTATCCTCAGCTCATTGCCTTTGCACTTTTTATGCCTCCTGCTTAGACTGGTCTTCCTTGTATTTCCAATGGCTGGTGAATGCTTGTCATCTGGGTCTCTATTCAAATGTCATTTCAGAGAAATATTCTCTGAAACTAATGTTAACCACCACCCTCTCCTCCTTTGCCATCACTCTTCATTACCCTGTTTTGATTTCTTCGTAGTATTATTTGATATAGTCATATATTTATCTTATATAGGTATTTTTATTTCAGATATTATCATATATTTTTACTTATTTATTGCCTGTCTTCCCCCACTAGAATATAAACTCTTGTCTGGTTCACTCCGTATTTCCAGTACCCAGCACAGTGTCAGATGCATTGAGGATTTTCAAAATAATATTGATTTAACTTAATGAATTAATGATTGTTAGAGAATGGACAATGAGTTAAACCTGGCCAAAGTTTTCTCTCCCCAGGATTTGTGGACTTTGTAATCAAAAGTGATTCAAGTTCATCTCTTTTTTGATGTTGAGGACTTTGACTAGAAGATATAAAGCCTAGAGTATTTTCTACAATGTGAACTAAAGTTAATAAGCCAGTGGGATGTAGGTGGTCAAGAGAGAATGAGTAAAGGGGGGTGGGAGGGGGTGAGGTAGTAGGAGCAGAGCAAAGGTAGACACCGAATTCTGACAGTGTTTGTTCCCTTCTTATTTCCTGAGGCTACAGTCCTGTCCTTAGCTATTATGGTATCTCTCCTGGCCCTTCCTATTAATTCCCCTTTTTACTTAAACTAATGTGAATTGGGCTTCAATCCTTTGCAACCAATAACACTAACATGTAACAACATTATAACTTGGTGTTTAGAACTTAAAATTGGGGGCAAAATTAGGATTTGAATCAAGGTTCTGCTTTTTATTATCTGTATCATGGAAGACCAATTTCTTAATCTCTAAAATTTTAGCTTCTGTATCTAAAGAGAAGAAGGGTATTAATAGAACCTACCTGATAGGGGTGTTGGAAAGAGCAAATGCAATTATGTACCTTAAGTTCCTTGGTATAATGTCTGATATATAGTATACTCCTAATCAAGGAATGCTAAATTCTAGAGCCTAGCATATGGTGAATCTTGCTTCTGTGACACCCTGCATTCCCATTTATTTTATATTTTCTACATTCCTTTTATTATTAAAAATATAATATTTGGAGTTGCGCATCTTTACTTTCCTCTATGAAAACTCATGCTTATCTCATCTTTGATATATCAATTCCATTGGGGTTGGGGCATTTGAGAACAAATAAAATGCTTGTGCTAAGAAACTGGGAAAGTGAAGATATAGACTAACACTCTTCAACTGTAAGTTGGCAAATACCAAGTAGCTCATCTATCAAGAGAAAAGTAAATTCACAGGATGAAATCCCTAAGAACAAACAAGCAAAGCTTGCCCCTCCTACTGCTCCTGGAAGTGATTCTCATTGTCTATTATAGGAGGTGGGCTCTTACAATAAAAAGAAAGAGCTGTAAATAAGCATAAAGTCTGGACAGGGCCTCTGTCTAGAGCAACCTTTGTAAATGAGACTTAAAATACCACTTTGCCTACTCCCATGGTTTAGGTCTATATCCTGAAGTTGAGTCTGTAAAGATCTTGTTAAGACAAGCTGGTCTTCACCACTTTGACAAACTGGATGAGCCACGACAAGCAGGAAGGGGTGAGTGGGCAAGAGGAATTTCCCAAGGTCTTGTAATACTAAAATCCAAGGAGTAATAAAGGAGTAATGATAGGATAAGCAAATGAAAGGGAGTAAAATGCAGGATTCTTGTAAGCTAGCATGTATATTTTAAAACATATATTTATTCAAAAATAAATTAAAATGAGATTCATTTAATAAAATGAAGATAACAAAAAGTATACAAATGCATTTTTAAAACCCACATATAATATAATGATAAATATTGATTAGAAATGTTGATAATTTTGTACAGGTTCTCTTACCTGAACCAAAATTGGAATCTGGAGTCTGCTTAGTGTTAGAATTGTTCTCTGATAGGCTTGTAATTCCCAGGCACCATTTAGGAAGAAATGATGGGGGAAGGAGGGTATCTGTGAAACTGAAAGATTGACTATTTTCTAATATCGCAAATCAGAGTAAGTTTAAAACAGATTAGGCACTAAATTTTTTTTCTGCCAAATTTTAAGAGAAAGACCAGTTTGTGGATCATACATTTTTTGTTTAAATCCAAGTTGTAGGGCATGTAGACTATTGTGGCCCTTCCAAACCATCAGCACCCAGCTAAAAAAAAAATGTATGGGAAAAAAGCATCAGTCAAAGTCACACGAAAATGTAAAATTGTAATAAATATATTTAGAACATATTTTTGGGCCCCACAGGAAAACTCAAATACATGGAGAGACACAGTGTTGCTATATGATAAGGTGACTATTATACACTGGTCATTTAAACCATCCATATATTCCTGATATAAAAGAAGTATTGCTGGATTATTATTTTAGTATACTATATGAATTATATTTGCTAGTATTTGATATAGAAATTTGCAACTACCTTCATAACAAGGTTGTCCTGTGTATTTTATTTTTTTAAATCTCCCCTGTTATTCTATTACTCATTTCTAATTATTTTGCTAATTTTTCTCTTGCAGAAATTTTTTAAAAAGATGTCTCATTTAAAAAGGATTTAGTTTTGTTATTCACTTGTTGACTTTACAATTTCCCCAATTCAATAAAAAATGATTTATTTCTGTCCCTAGGTTTTGTCTTTGCTTTTCTGTATTCTAGTTAAGTTTTTCAGGTAAAGACTTGATTCATTTACATTTCTTTTTACTGGATTAAATCTTAAAGCCTTGGAATTTGTATCTGAGAGCAACTTTGGTAATACACTAGTGGTGAAAACTGGTGCTTCTAAATAGTCTATAATTATGGTTTTAATTTTCTATTTGTCAAAGTTATTTAACCAAATTGTTTATTGTTTTTGTTTAATTGTTTCTTTTTAACATCTGAAGCAAATTGGGGTGTTTTTATTAAAAATTTACTCTTAGTACTATTGAATTATGGCCATATGTGATTTCTGTAATTTTTATTGTTTATCTTTTATTTGTTGTTGACCTATCCTGATCTACTTTGGTAAATAATCTATAAATGCTTGAAAAAAGCATGTGGTTTCTATTTATGGATTGCAAATCTTTATAAATGTTAATTAATTCTACATTATTATTAACAACAAATTATAGTAGTCCTTAATGCCATTTGATTTATTAAAGTATATTAAAGAAAATTCTGTATATATCATTTTCTCACTATGTCAATAATACTTTTTACTTTATGTTTTGCTGCTTTTCATGATTTTTGTAGCTTCATTGTAGATCGTACCTTGTAGCCGTACAGTGGCACTCTCTCTGCCAACTGTGGCCTTGTATTTTACATTTAATGATATTTAATATTGCTTCTGCTGCTTTGTCTTTGTTTGGATCTTAATTAATTAAATAAATAATTTTCTATGTCAATTTGTTTTAGTACCTCTTTTATGAACTGTCTGTATAAAGATTTTTAAACATAATTTAACTTTGAATAATGAAATGAATATAGACTTATTATCCAAGGAATATGTCTGAGCTCATGTGGGTGATCTTATTTTACATTGTGCTCAACATTTCCTTTTTTTCCCTGTTTTCGGTTTTTTAAATTATACAATTCTTCTCCCCAGTGATTTGGTAGTGTACATCGTTTATATTTTATATTTACTTTATATTCCCTTTTCAAATGTCCACATACATTCTTTCTACTTTATACTCATCATTATCCAAGCTAAGAATGAAGCAATATATTTGGCTCCTTCCACTTAGGAGGAAAAATCTACTACATCTTTCTATTTGCAATCATCTACTCCTGCTCCTCACCCCATATTCACATTCACTTTCTAATTTTTGTTAGTACAATCGATATTTAATAACAAGTCAATATTGTCATTTTTCTTAGTCTTTTTAAAAACAATTTGTGTCCTTTATTTTGCCAACGGGTTTCATATTTGCATTCAGTTTTGTAAAAATATTGCAAACAATTATATAAATGCACTTTCATGTTTGTTCACAACTGTGTTCCTGCCCTTGCACAATGCCTGGCACATCATACACTTTCAGAATTCTGGTTAGCAAACCATTGCAAGAGAACAAGAGAGAGAAGATAAGAACTTGAACCAAGTGAAACTTAAACTCCCATGATAAGAGTGTTGTTTCTGTAAGCACATGTTACCACCAAACATATTACCATGAACATTATGGCAAGTCCATAGAGTGGATTTCACTATGATAGCTCCAGCTCTGCCATGGTCTAATAAACATACATATACTGTAATGGGAATGAAAACATCACTGTTTCCCAAGTGCTAAGACTAACTTCACTGTCTTAGCTTCCCACCTACTATAACAAATACCATACTATAGGTTGGCTTAGTAAGGGGAAATTGCTGTCTTTCCAGAGCTAGGAGGCTAGGAGAGGTCCAAAATTTAGGCATTAGCACTGTGGCACTTGGAGGCTGGCTTCTCTGGGATCCTTAGGGTTCCTTGATTTTTTATCACGTGGGGATGTCCTCTCCTTTCTCTTCTGGATTCTGTTGACTTTCAGCTTCCTCTCTTCTGGGAGGCTTTCTCTTCAAAGTTTTCAGTAATAGGATGAAGGCCCACCCTCATTCAGTTGGGCCACACCTTAATTAAAAATAACATCTTCAAAAGTCCCTACTTACAATGGATTCAAAATCCTGGGAATGCATTAAGATCAGGAACATGTTTTGTTTTCTTTTCTTTTATTTCCCCTGGGGTAAATAATTCATCCTACCATGGTTGTTACTAGCTCTTTTAATGGATTTACCTGCAAACAACTATAAACAGTGGTCTCAAACTTGGTTCCACATTAGAATCACTTGGGGGGAAGGGGTAATTTTTAAATTAAAAAGAAAAATTCCTGATAACCTGGCCACTTTCCAGACCAATTAAATCCCAGTCTCTGGGGTTGAGACCTTGGGATCAGTATTTTTTAAAGCTCTTCATGTGACTTCAGAGTTCAGCCAAGGTTTAGAACTACTGAACATAAGACAACGGAATCCAAACTTTCAGTCCAGTTATGCCTTTGGATACAAGTAAATATAAGGAAGAAGTTTTCTAGACACTTAAAAATTGATGCTGGGAAACAGCACTTTCTTTGGGGACTAGAAAAACTATATCAAATGAACATCAAAAAATATGACTATTTGAAGAATTGTTCTAGATTATGTAATTTAGTAAGCAATTCCATAACTACATAAAGATCTTGGTCATCTATTTCTAGTAATAATGAAAAAAGCAGAAGAAAAAAGCTGATAAAATGGCTTAAAGAGAAACCCAAAAGCACTTGTAAAATTGCAATAACCATTTTATCATTTCTAATGTGCATATAAAAAGAATGTCCATCTCTCTTTGGGGGTAAGAGTAGGGACAAGAGGATTTCTCACGTTGGTCAGGTAGCTCAGTTAAAACCAACATGGAAAAACGGATCATAATCCAATTTACAAAATTAGGAATTCCAGTTGTTTCATAAATTCGGTTTGGGTTTCTCTTCTACGAAAAAAAAAAATTGATATTATAGCCCTAACATTGGGGTCCTAAAATCTTTTTTCTTTATTTTAGGCATGATTACAACATAGATGTTTTTTGGTTTTAGGGAACTGAAATAGAATATGGACTAGATCATCAAATTTTGAAGGCTAGATGAATAGGTCTGAAAACGTCCTTTAAACATCAATTGTTACCATAACAATAATCATGCTTGACTTGGGATGAGAAACAGGTACAAACAAAACAAAACAAAAATTATATGTGAACTTTTGCTGGCATTTTATTACAAGGATATTCCTACACACACTAAAAGGTTATAAATTAGCAATGCCTTTCAAGCTATGGTCAACATTTCTTTACAACGAAGGTGCTGACCAGCTGTTTTATATATGTTAGCAATCTTGATTCCATTGCTATTTTTCAATTTAAAACTTGTTTGATAAAATCAATTTGGTGGTTCACATACTCATACTCTAGGAAAGATAATGTCTATTGATGAGAGTGAGCTAAATTAGCTTCAGAGAGCTGAAACTTCTTATTTTAGGCATTTTCCCTGCCAGGCAAATCATGAAACTAGTAATGTCTTCTCATTTTAATATTTGTGCTGTTGTTCACAAATATGTTGATAATGCACTTGTCAAGCTGTTAGCCATAGTTATATATTAAGGGCAGCTTTCTCTGTAAAAGGGTCCACATTTCCAAAATAAGTGCACCTTGATTGAAAAATTCGAAGCAGAATAGGATCCCCTATCCTTCATCTTACAGGAAAAATAGCCAAGAAGATAAAATTAGTGTCTTCTACAGTAAATGAGTATTTCTCAAAGTGGATGTATCAGCATCACTTGGAAACTTTAAAACTGCAAATTCTCTGACCACACCCAACCCTACTGAATCAGAAACTCTGAGGTTTGGGACCAGCAATCTGTGTTTTAACAGCCCTCCCTATGATTCTTTTTTCACTTTAAAGTTTCAGAACCTCTGATATAGTAGAAGTGCCCCCCACACAAACAATAAAAGTTAATAGAATAAACACAAAGCAAATGAAACCTATAACTTTTCGACTTTTTGTTTTGTTTTGTTAGAAATCACTGTCTTAAAATATAATAATACTTGCCCAGGAAGTTCTTTTTTTTTCCTCCAGAAAAGTCAATTATGGTACCTACCATCCTAGTATATTTTTTCATTACATGTCAAAGATTCATTACTGGCTTGCAATATTTTTCAAAGTACACCTAAAACTAATCATTAATTCCTTACATTTGCTTTCAAAAATTCTTTCAAGCAGCATAGTGTAAGATTTCATGTGTGCTTTACTTACCTCATTGGGATAATGTTTCTGCAATGATCTCACTTATATGTTGCATAATTAGATCTAATATCTGTCTAATGAGATACACCATGTTATTTGGAACCAGCTGCTGTATCATGGATAGCAAAGGATGTTCTGCACTAAATTTTCCAAGACGCTCAAGAATAATATAAGTGGTCATTTCATACAAACTATTTGTACCTCTCTTCTTTAAGAATCTCGTTGTTTCTGAGTTGATTTTAACAATCACAACTCAAAGGACACAGGGAGCCAGCTAACTTTGGCAGGTACCAGACGGTATAACAACTGTTAAGCCGGGAGAATAGACTCTCACCAGTTTTCAAAAACAAAACAGTAAACTAAGAATATAGACCATGCTGCAATAACATCCTTGCATTTGCACATTTCTGATGCATGTACGTTTTTATTACATTTTAAGAATCTTTTTCATATCAAGAATATATTTATTTATTAAGAAAGCATTAGGCTAAAAATGTGGTAGTCATTTTTTCAGTAACTGCTTAGGTATATTTATAAATATAAGATAGAAATTAGTAGACCTATATATTTTTTCGGGTTTGCTTCATTGGTTATTCACTCTTATAAAAATACCTATGTGTATTTTTAATATAGACAAATGAATACACAATAGACACATGCAGATATACAAAGTGAACTGCACTGGTTAACATTCAAAAGTATTCTCATCTCTCTGGCTGAATGCTAATACTTAACTATTTATCTAAACTGTTTTTGCTTGTTAATGAAACCAGAGCATGTAGCATTTTATGAAAATGTGGTGAATTAATGGATAAGATTACTTCACCTCCCTACAGTCTTCTGAGTCTCTATAGAAGGGGAAATTAAGGGAGACAAACTGAACTGTGATGCTCAGGGACTCCCTTGATTCCGCCTGTCACGTTTTAAGCCATCTCAAGGCCTCGGGGGAGTCTGGCTGCTCTAGCCTTCCTCAGCCAGCCAGAATGTAACGGCCCACTGCTTTTATTCATTACTCTGAATGTAATGCACTAAATTTAACAAGTAACACACTCAGCGGGAATTTATTGGCCTTTTGCAGTATGATTGCAAGGTAGGATATGGATATGGATTCCAATTACTGTTGACACCCAGATAAGAAAAACAAACCCTGTATATAATTATTAATCAAAGATGATATTTTAGGGAAATGAATAAATAAATGCTTCTATCCTATTGGAAGCAAATGTTCCCAGGATTAAAGAACTCTCCCTGGTTAGACAATAAGAGCATTTCAATTAAACATAGCAATAATAAAATAGCAACACATAAAGGCAAAATTATCCTACAAAGCAATGAGTCTTACATAAGAATAACTGTGTGGAGCTGATGTACAGTAGAGAGAAGGTTAATCAATTTGAAATACAGATTCATGTATAGAATGTAAATAAACGGTCAAAGTGAATTTTTACTAAGGATTTAATATTTTTATTAGAAATAAAAACATACAACATTGTTACTCCAAAAGGTAACTACAGAACTATAATAATGTGGTAGAATAGTGATTTCAAAAAATAGTGTTATTTTTTCATATCTGTACACTGCAACTGCATGACCATGAAAATTAAATCTTATTGGCATATATAGATACTTTGATGAACATTAGTCTTTGGGTTGCAAGAAGGGAATAAAGAAAAGGAGCCAGAATTATTAATGTACTTCAGACAAGGATTCGTTGTTCTTGTTGCTTATTTTGTTTATAAATGCCATAGGAACACAATAAACGTAAAGGCAGAGGAGAGAGAACATGATTTTACTTTACCACACTGTACAAGAAGGGAAAATACTGAAGAATATAAGACCCATGAAAACAAAGGGAACAAGAAGCCTCCATAATTAACACAAATATCCAACTTAAATTATTGAAATAAGTGGAAACATGCATCACTGAATTGCTGGTAAAAGTTTGAACCCTTGCATTACACATAAGCATAGCCTGGTTTTAACAATTACTCGCTCTCTGACCTTGAGCCACTGATTTAATCTCTCAGACTGTTTCCTTAAGTGCAAAATCGGGACATAATAATAGCTACCTGGATTCTTATATTAAAATAAAATATTAAGGGAAGTGATGTGGCTCAAGCAGTTGAATGCCCACCTCCCACATGGGAGGTCCTGCATTCAGTTCCCAGTGTCTCCCAAAGAAACAAAAAGAAACAACAAGCAAAACAGGCGAAAAAGCCAGCTCATGGGAGCTGTTGTGGCTCAGTGGTTGACCACTGGCTTCCCATATATGGGGTCCCGGGTTCAATCACTGGCCCCTAGTACCTAAAAAAAACAAATAATAATCCAGATAAATCATTTATGATAGTGCCAGGCACATAGTAAGCACTCGAAAAATATTAGTAGTCTTTATGCTATTTTGTGTTATTTTTTACCTACTTATTACTAGAAATTACTAAACCAGGAAGCATACATCACCATAATCTTTTCCTTTACACCTGGATACACTTCAGTATAAATTTGAACTAAAATATTTCATTAGAGAGAAGGGATAGTTTTCCCCATATTGACTAGTTTGAACTTGAGAGTCATAATATTATGACACAGTCTTGCCACATAACTGTGTAAAGTTAGGCAAATTACATTTCTGATACTCAGTATGCTAATATATAAAATCAGTCTAATGAGATGTCTTTCAGGGCCTGTGGGAAAAATGGACAAAACCTATGATTTTATATGTATATATCCATGACACTCAGCACATGTCATGGTACCATTTAAATATGGAACTACTTAATTTTAGGAATCTATAGATGAACTCTCATGTTTAGTCATCACCACAATTCCACCAGGTATTTTTCTTTATCATTTCTATTGTGCAATTAATGAAGTGAAAGATGAAATGTGTTAACTGTCTTTCTCATGATCACCCATTTTAAAAAATGATAGTGCAAGAGCCTCACCCTAGGTTAATGTGAACATAAGTAAGTGTTCTTTCCACTATGAGCTCTTTCTTCTATAGGAGAAAAGAAAAAAGCAGATAGCTAACAAAATATTTACATGAAAAAGAAAGGCATGTGCTTTTGATAGTTGTTACACAGTTTATGTTTTAAACAGAGTGGGTAAATCAAAATCATCTATGTTGTGCCAGGGTTTTCACTATGATTTTCTTAAGATGCCTATAGTTTCCTTAATTAAGAATACTTCATTAAATATTTGGAATATTTAAAACTCACTTAATTTTCTAACCAATTCAAGGAGGTCTGTGTTGCTACAATAACCCCACACTCACAGCTTTAAAAATACTGAGGAAAAAAGCCATTAAATATCTTGCCTAATCTTGCAGCCTTTAAGCAGTAGACCCAAGATCCAATCACAGGCTGTTGTCTGGTTTTATATTTTGCTCTTAACCACTGTGCAATAGACGTTCATGTGCATTTGTGAGGGGATAATGAAAACACACTCCAAATAAAAAGAACAGTATATGGGAAGACCCTTGAGATGGAAAAGAACTTGGTGCTCTAGAGTAGAGAAGCACTGTCCAAGGCAATACAAGCCACAGTTGTAGCCACATCAAAAAAATTTTTAAAGTAAAAAGCAGTGAATGGAGCCATTCTTGAAAAACAATTTTGCAGTTTCTTATGAAACTAAATATGTAATTACTATATAGCCCAGCAATAGGACTTTTGGGCATTTATCCCAGAGAAATGAAAACACATTCAAACAAAACCTGTACAAGAATGCGTTTAACAGGTTTATTTGTAATAGCAAAACTCTGGAAACAACCCAGGTGTCTTTCTTATGTACATCTGTACTATGGAATACTATTCAACAATAAAAAAGAAATGATTATTGGGGACACAGTTTATCATCTATTCCAAGGTAAGGTCCACCAATGGGGTGCTGATTTCTTGGGGTTGTCTGTGCTGCCTAGAATGTCTAGATGTCTCTAGGGCTGTCAGGAGCACCCCTGCTTGAGGCACTGTTTACTGTGGCAGTCAGTGAGATCCTAAGACGTGCATAAGTGTAAGCTCTGGAATGACCTACCAACTCACTTTGAAATCTCCTAGCCATAAAAACTCATTTGTATTTAATAGGTCTCCCCTTTGATCTAGGTTAGTTGGCATTTGGCAATAATTCCCTTGGTGCCAGGGTGGCTAATCTATGGGAGTCATGTCCCACACTAGGGGACATATAATCTATCTCCTCAATGTATCATAGTTAGGCTCATTTATAACTTCCCTACACATGGTTCTTCTGTCCCTTTTATATAAACCTATGATTAGTACTATACTCCTTAAATATATGTCCCTGAGACTTAAATCTTCAGTATGTTCATTTGCCAATTAGCCCTGAATCTCAGCAGAGTTGCAGCCAACACCTGTTCTCCAATTCATTGAACTCACCTAGGACAACTAACAAAAGGATGATGATGGACAATCCCATCCCCCAAAAACGAGAGTATCTACAACTGCAAGTAAGGTAGTTCCATCCATCTGCCCCATGAGATCTAAGCCCCCTCTCAATCAGAAGCAGAGTGGGTACCATATCCCACTGCTTTCTCCCTCTCTCATTCTGCTGTAGCCATATAGGACACCTGGCTGTTACTGGAAAATGCCAAGCATGCTCCAACTCAGGATCCTGCTTTTGTTTTTCTCTGTGCCTAGAATTCTCATTCCAGGATATCTCTCTGGCTTGCTCCCAGACTAGGAATTGTCTCTGATACGATGCCTGTCACAAGGGCTTCCCTAAGCTACTTATTTAAGATAGTAAATATACTCCATTTCTTGCCATTCCTTATCCCCCATTATATTTATTTAATTTTCTCAACAGTATTTATACAATCTGCCTTTCTAGATATTTACGTATTTGTTTTGTCAATCACTTACAAAGGGCAGAGGCTTCATCTGCTTTGTTCAGGATGTATTTCCCAAAGCCTGGAACACTGCCTGCCACTGATAACACATCTAATTTTCTGAATAAATTACTTGATGATTAAATGAATTATGGTTAATTCATTCATGGTTTGCAAATGAACTGATTCAAACAAAACCTATAAGTATTTTCCTTGAGTTCAAAAATTGACATAATGAATTTCAGGAATTGAGTATAGTCTCCAGGGTTTTTATAGTAGGGAGCAGAGAATCAGTCTCTATACCTATCACAAGAGCAACAAGGTATTTTTAATACAAAGAGTAAGCTTTTAGTTAAAGGTAATTTTTTAATGTTGCTTCTTTTTCTAGAGAACTCTTATTTCTGATACAGGATAATTTAATTTATATTTTGTTCCTGTAACTATGATGCTTTTATTTAAGTGTATAGTATATTCACTTTTCTACCAAACAAATTCATCGACAAATTCTGTTAAAAATGTACTCACTTTTCCCGAAAGTACCCTCAAAACCCTCCAAGTACTCTAGGACCCACCTCACATATCACCTTCCTTGAGAAGCATTCCAGGTTAGAGTTTCTTTCTCTCCTGGACTCTCATTATTGCAGATATATACCTGCATTTCTCATCTATTCCAGTATACTTATATAAAAGATACTTATGAAAATTTTCTCACTCCAGGAAGGCAGAAACTGTCTTTTTCTCTATCAGTCACTAGTATAATGCTTTGCACTTCCCAGGTGGACCTGGGTAAATATTTAATTCTGGTTTCTTGAACCCACGTATCCACACATCTAGAAGATTTGGTAGCCAAGCATTGTGTGAAGATATCTCTCAAACACAATTACAGACCATCCAGCATTTGCTTCAAAAAAAGTTACATTTATTAAGTTCCTATGATGCATCAAAAATGTTACATGTGATCATATTTTGTCCCCATAAAATATGAAGGGTGTATTATTAGTAAGTTCATTTTTATGAGGAAATGGAAACTCAGAGAGAATATGTAACTTTTGAAGGTATCACTGTTATTAAAAGCCAGTATTCTCCATGTCTTCCTTACCCCAAAGTCTAAAGAATTATTCCATGCTTTCTAGTAGTGATTGAATACTTCAATCTAAATATAGCTTCAGGAGACAAGTGATAGGGAATAACTATTTTCAAAGAGAACATTGATAAATTACAGATTGTTTAGAGAAACCCATCCAAGATATGCTTAACTTCTGAAACAGTGTCTTTTGTAAAATTAAAGGATTGTAGTGTTTTTAATCAAGAAAATAGTAAATGATATTTATAATAATAATATGATTGCTTTAATGATCCTCAAAAATGTATTGTAAAGGTTTATGAGGAGAGGCCACATGAAAACTTTCCTCCAATATTCAAAGTACTGCTGTGCACACATGTTTGTTATTGTTCCAGGGACCAAATTTGGCTCAAAATGAGAAAGAAATTTCAAAAAGTTTTCATCAGCTGCCTTTGAAAGTGTAAGCTCTCTACCTTTGAAAATATGAATCCCTAGGATGCAATGCAGTAAGTCAGATGTAATGTTAAGGGATTCTAGCATCAGGGCATAGGGCAGAAGATTTTTAAGAAATCTTCCAAATCTAAGATTCTGCTATGTTATGGTCAACATTACTCTACTAGTTTTTTCAAAACTGGAAAAAATAATAAAGCCAAGCTTGCATACATCTTAGAATTACAAAAATGTGTTAGCTTTGTTTTGCTTAAAAACAACAGATTACACTTTGCATTACTAATTAGCTGGCCAAATGTAAGTTAATAAATAAAAAAGGAGTGCTCTGAGAGAGAACATTTAAAGTTGTGTAGTACTGGCTCACATCCTCCCATTTCAGTTTTTGTCATGATCAGGGTAAACTGAAGAAGGCTTACTTTAAAAAATTAATGGAAAGTATACCTTCTATGAAAAAAATCCTCTATTACCAATACAGAATTTTAATGATATACCATGAGAATTGCTATTCTGCCTACAAATCAAACTACAGAAGAATCTTTTCAAATGATTCACAAATGAATATAAACAAAATCTAAACTTGTCACAAATAAATTGGCTACATAGTTAACAGTCATTGAATTTAATGCAAAATATATTTCATTGCATATTCAAAAAAGAAATTCATTTCATGATACTTTCTTCACTTTATAATATACTCACTAAATGTTGTCACCTCAATAGCTCCTGAAATATACCTTCCGAGGCACTTGAGTAATTGCCATTCCTTTATACTCAATTGAAACTTGGGTCCTTGAGTAAAATTCTCAAAATATGGATTCTATTGAGCCAAAAAAAAAACAAACAACTGAGCTGTTCCTTGGTATAAGTTGCATTTCATACACTTCTGTTAGTGTTATAATCAACATAAAGCACTGTCAGAGTAAGCAACACAAAAACCCATCATTTAAAAGAATTAATTTCATAGACCTCATATGTTAGAAAATTAAAAAGAATTCCACTATATGTGAAGTATAATAATCCCTGGCCCAACTTTGCCCAGAATATTTTATTGCTTTTGTTCTACAGAAATTATGAGTTTAGGGTTGCCCCAGGCCATCTTCACCTATTTTTGTAACAATCTCATCATTTTGTGCTAAAGGTTCAGACTGCTCCCGGTTTCTAAATGCGGCAAGTTAGATATTATACGAAATAATTTTAAACTTACACATATGATTCAAGAGCTTAATTAAAACATAGAAAAATTAAAATGGTAACAATGATATGTTATAATTCAAATCAGTATGTCCATACTCTTACTTCTGGGGCAAAAGTGGGAGGAAAAATAGAAACATAAGAAGTGGGTCATAGACGTCCACCTTTCAATTTTGTATTTATGTAACTCTTCCTGGAAAAACCTCCCCAATTCCTGGTTGGGAATTAAAATAGATTCAGGGAACATCAGAATGTGCAGAGAACTCACAAACTAATACAGCTCTCATATTCAAAGTAAGAGAGTCTGCAACAGTTTGAAATCAAAGTATAGACTAATATTAGTAATATCATTGAATAATTGGCATATTTTCACAATACCATAGCTTTGAGATAAAAGCACCCATACAAATGGAAAACTAACTACAATTTAATTAGCCCCAATAAATAGAAAATAGAAAAAGTGTCCTCTTGATATCTAGTAGCAGATATGAAATTAGAGTTCTGTCATAAGGAACTGTACTAAAATATTAAAAACCACGACTCTTTACATTCTTTTTTTCATGAGGAATCAAAAAGGCAACCATAGAGGTGGCTTTCTAAAAAACCATAAACAAGAACATACTGTTTTCCCATTCCCAAGAAGATACAATTACTTCTGTTTTTAAAAAGACATCTAAATTTCAAATCAACTCTTTATATTTTCATGACAATTCTACTTTCAAGGATGTGCTATCTTGTTGAAGTTGGCTGGGATGGTTCGATGTACTCCACCACAAGACAATTATGATACTTTTAATTGTCCCCATAATCTAGTCCATTTTGGTTTTCTCCAAGGATACCAAATTGAAAGCTATGGATCACCACATAAGTCTGGTTCTAATTCACAATTCCTCATTCTTTATTCTGAGAATGACTTAGGATTACCATAGGTTGGAGAAGGTCTAAATTTGTACCTTGTGTTAGTTTAGAGCCACACCCCATGAAATTATTCCAGAATTTAATCCATTTTCAGAGATGTAAGAGGAATAATCTGTACTCTGATATTCACTAAAGCAGTGGCACTTAAAGTTGCTCAGTTGGTACAATCACTGAAGATCAAGATGCTTTTCTTTAAAATGTCATATAATAATGACATTTTCAATTCTAACATATGAAATTGAAATATTTGATTACTATATGATACAACAATAATATGTACTTATAATATAAAATCGCAAACATCCTTCCACTTCATCACAATAAAAGTAGGTTTACTATGTGCTTCCTGTTGGGATGTATGCAAAGCTATTTATGAATGAATCTTGAAAAAAGAAGAACCTGAATTTGATCATGACTTTCATCTACATCTCAGCTTAACAGGAAATACAGGGACAGGAAAACAGGGTAAATGACAGTAAAGGGATGCAGTCAGTAAAATCCAATATAAAGAAAAACACTAAAAGGCAAATGACCTAGTTCCATCAACAAATTGTAAAGAACTAGGAGAAGCGGAAGCGGGTGTGGCTCAGTGGATAGAGCCCCCGTTTACCATATGGGAGGCCCGGGTTCGCATCTGGAGGCCTCCTTGTGAGGGCACACCCGGTGCGGTGGGCTGATGCAGCAACCTCACAGCAGGAAGCGGGTGTGGTGCAATGGATAGAGCACCAGTTTACCATATGAGAGGCCCCGGGTTCGCTTCCCGGCGCCTCCTTGTGAGGGCAGGCCGGCTCGCACGGCGCCGTGGGCTGATTCAGCAAGACCTCACAGCAAGGGGGAGATAAGCAGACACAGAGA
>JAQZBX010017307.1:25750-35796 GCA_029593785.1 Cabassous unicinctus | reverse complement strand
TCAGGCCCCACAAGCAGGTGAGCCCCCCAGACCCCGCACGTGGGTGTGCTGTCAGGCCCTGTGCACAGGTGTGTCATCAGGCCCTGCGAGCCATGCAGCAAGATGATGACGTAACAGGAGAGTGACACAAGGGAGAACCAAGATGAGACACACCAAAAAACCCGGAACTAAGGTGGCGCAGGTAATAGGATGCCTCTCTCCCACATTGGAGTTTCCAAGGATTGAATCCCAGTGAAGGCAGGAGGAGAAGGATGAGAAGAGAGGACAGGAAATGGACACAGAGAGTTGCCTAGCGAATGGACACAAAAACAGCAAAAACAGGGAGGGGTAAAAATGGATAAAAGTAAATACATAAATAAAAAAAAAGTATAGGGGAATAAGATATGGACTATAGTTAGTAGTAATACTTTGACTTGACGATGCTCTTTCATAATTTGTTAACAAATGTTTCACAACAATGCAAAGTATTTGTGGTGGGGTGATGTGTGGGAGCCCTGTATGATGTTATGCATGTTTGTTTTGTATGTTCACAATGTTTACTGAACACTTATTGTTTATGTATGTTCATGTATGAATGATATACTTCAATAAATTGTTTTTATAAAAAAGCAGAAAGTAAAGACTTAGGCAGAATTGGCAACTGCCAACCTTAGTGTTGAAAGTATGCCACAACATGTCCATAGAGCCTCAGCAAAGACAGGGAGATTTATTGGTTCTGGGTGTTTAAGGAAATGTCTGTCTAATCATTAGTTGACCACTAACTTAGCAGAGACTTAAGTTACTGTGACAGTTTGAATTTGGTGAATCCCCAAAAGAAAAAGATTATGTTTTTGAACTAATCCATTCCTGTGGGTATGAGACCCTTTTGATTGGAATATGTCAGTGAGGCATGACTCAGGTTGAGTCATCATCCTCTTTCTGGGTCTTATGTAAATGGAGACACAGAGAGACACAAGAAAAGGGAGCTCTGCCATTTTTGATCCTGCCATGTGAGAGGGGACTCAAGAATCACTAGCAGCCAAGGTTTAAGCATGAAGCCCCCCAGAGGCTGGGCTCAGAATGCAGCTTAAGGCAGAAAAGATGAGCCATAAGCCTGGTAGCCCACAGTTGAACTTGGGAAGAAAGTGAAGCAGCCAAGACTGAGAAAGGAGGTCCAGAAAAGAAAATCTCTATGCATGGTTGCCCACAGCTGAGCTCTGGGAGATGGTAGATTCTGGAAGGGAAGGCAAGGACCTTGGCAGAGATCAGTGGCCATCTTGCTTCACCACATGACAGGACCCCAGGATCACCAGTAGCTGACTTTGGTGAGAAAGCATCTCTGCTGATGTCTTGATTTGGACATTTCATGCCTTGGAACTGTAAGTTTTTACCCTAAATAAATTCCCATTATAAAAGCCAACCCATTTCTGGTACTTGCATTGCAGCCCTGTGGCAAATTAAGACAGTCACTAAATAAACAAACAAAATAACAATGAGCAGCAACATCAGAACAAACCTGGAGATAGAGAAGAGTCTGATTTTCAGAATTGCTGTAATATATTATTTAAAATGTCCAGTTTTCAAGAAAAATCAACAGACATGCAAGCAAACAAGAAAGTATGACTCATACATAGGAAAAAAAGCAATCAGTAGAAACAGTCCCTGAGGAAACTTAGCTATTGGATTTACTAGACAAAGACTTTAAATCAGCTATTTTAAATATGCTTAAAGAATTAAAGTCAACAGTGTCTAAAGGAAAGCATGAGAACAATGTCTCACCAAATAAAGAACATCAATAAGGAGACAGAAATTAAAAGAACCAAATAGAAATTCTGGAATTGAAATAAAATTTCATTGGCTGGTGGAGGGGAGTAGAAGGAGAAATTTCTATAGAAGATCTGATTAAGGAGAAGAATTACTGAACTTGAATATGGGCCAGTTGAGATTATCTGGTCTGAGGAACAAAGAGGAAAAAAGAATAAAAATAAACGGAGCCTCAGAGATGTGTAGGAAACCATTAAATGTACTAACATATGCATAATGGTCATTCCAGAAGGAAAGGAAATAGAAAAAGGGGTAAAAGAATATTTGAAGAAATAATGGCTGAATACTTCCCAAATTTGGTGAAAAACATCAATCTATTTAACCAAGAAGCCCAACAAACCCCAAATAGGATAAATTCTAAAGATCCACAACCAGGCACATCGTAATTAAGCTGTGAAAAGAAAAGACAGAGATAGAAACTTGAAAGCAGCACAAAAGAAGCAACTCATCACATGCAAAATGTCCTCACTAAGATTAACAGCTGATTACATATCAGAAACCATAGAGTTCAATGGGAGGACATACTTAAAAAGCTGTTAACAATGAATTCCATTTTCAGCAAAACTATCCTCAAACATGAAGGAGAAATTAAGATATTCTCAGATGGACAAAAACTGAGAGAATTCATCACTAGCAGATCTTCCCTACAAGAAAGACTAAAGGGAGTCCTTCAAGCTGAAAGGAGAGGACACTAGACAATAATTCAAATTCAGATGAAGAAATAGAGTGCTGGTAAAGGTAATTACATAAGAAATTAGAAAAGATAGTATTAATGCATTTTTTGTTTGTAAATCTTTCTCCTTTCTGATGTAAAAGCCAAATGCAAAAAGTAATAATTATAAATCTGTGTTGATGGGCACACACTGTGTAAAGATGTAACTTGTATGAAAATAATATCACAAAATAGGGGGGAGGGATGGAACCATTTAGGAGAAAAGTTTTTGTATACTATTTAAATTATGTTTATTAATACACACTAGGTTGTAAGACTATAAGTTAAAATGCTTTTAAAAATTTTTTTATTTTATTATTTTTTTTTATTTTTAATCTATTTTATTTTATTTTATTTTGGTGCTGGCCAGGGATTGAACCCAGGATCTCATAAGTGGGAAGCCAGCACTCAACCAATGAGCCACATTGGCTCCCCTGAGTTGGTTTTTTAATTTGTTTGCTTGTTGTTTGTCTTTGTTTTTAGGAGGCACCAGGAACCAAACCTGGGACCTCCCATGTAGGAAGCAGGCACTCAAACACTTAAGCCATATCCACTCCCAGAATATTGATTTTAACTCTCAGGAAAATCACTAAGAAAATAGGTCAAAGAATATAGTTAAAGAAATGACAAGGGAATTAAAATGGCATCCCAGAAAATATCTATTTAACACAAAAGAAAATTGTAATGGAAGAATAAAGGAATAAAAGACATAAGATATGTAAAAACCAAATAGCAAGATGGCAGACATAAATCCTACTTTATCAATAATTACATTAAATGTAGATGGAGTAAACACTCCAATTAAAAGACAGAGATTGGTAGAATGGGTAAAAAATCATGATACTACTATATGTTGTCTATAAGAGACACTCTTTAGATTCAAAGACACAAATAGGTTTAAAGCAAAACAATGGAAAAATATATACCATGCAAACCTAACCAAAACTGACTATATTAATAATCAGACAAAATAGACCTTAAGACAAAATTTTACTGGGGAAAAGTAAACATCTTTTAATAATGAAAGTGTCAATCCATCAAGAAAATAAAACAGCTATAAGAATATATGCACATATCAACAGAGTCTTAAAATACATAAAGCAAAAAATTACAGGATTTGAGGGAAAAATAGACAATTCAACTATAATAATGAATATTATAATAATGGATATAGAACAACTAGGCAGAAAATCAGCAAGGTAGGAGAAGACTTGAACAACATGATAAACCACCTAGACCTAATAGAACACGCAATCCAGCAACTGCAGAATATATATTCTTATTAAGCACACATGGAACATTCTCCAGAATAGACCATGTGTTAGGCCATAAAACAATTTTCAATAAATTTAAAATATTAAAATCATATAAAGCATGTTCTCCAACCACAATGGAATAAAATTTGAAAATAATAACATAAGAAAATTTGTGAAATTCACAAATATGTGGAAATTAAACAACGCATTCCTGAATAACTAATGGATCAAAAAAGAAATCACAAGGAAAGTTAGAAAATACTTTTAGATGACTGAAAACAAAAACACAGCATACCAAATCTTATGGGATATAGCAAAAGCACTGCTTAAAGGGAGATTTATTGCTTGAAATGGTTATATTTAAAAAGAAAGATCTCAAATTGATAACCGTTATGGATTGAATGATGTCTCCCACAAGACATATTCAGGTCCTAACTCCTGGTCCTATGGATGTGAACTCATTTGTAAATAGGATCTTCAGAAATCATTTTAGGATGAGGCCAAACTGAATTAGAGTGGGCTTTAATCCAGTATGACTGAAGTCCTTAAATGCAGAGGAAACTTGGACACAGTGGTTGTAAGATTCAGTGGGAGACAGAAGGACACAAATGGTCATGTGACAGTGGTACTGGTTAAATTTTGGATTGTTAACAAGCCACCACTGGAATGCTATAGACTTTAGAGAAAGCGTGATCCTGCTGACACTTTGATTTTGGGCTTCTAGCTGACAAAACTGTGGGACAATAAATTCCTGTGGTTTTAGCCAGCTAGTCCATGGCATTTGTTATAGCAGCCCTGGAAAACTAAGACAGGGCTTAGAAAAAGAAAAGAAATTAGAAAAAGAAGAGAAAACTAAATCCAAAGCATGCAGAAGGAAGGAAATAATAAAGATTTAGAGCATAAATAAATTAGAGAAAAGAGAAAATGAATGAAGCCAAGGGTTGGTTGTTTAGAAAGATCAAAGGATTGACAAACCTTTTGCTAGACTGACTAAGAAAAAAAGAAAGAAGATACAGATTACTAAAATTAGGAATGAAAAAAGGGACATTACTACTGACCTTACAGAAATTAAACAGTTGTATTCCAACAAACTAGATAACAGATGAAATGAAGAAATTCCTATAAAGACACAAATTACCAAAACTATTTCAAGAAGAAATAGAAAATCTGATTTGACTTATTAAGAAGTAAAGAGATTGAATTAGTTATCAAAAAAAAAAAAAAAAAAAAAAAAAAAAAAAAAAACTTCCCACAAAAAAAGCCCAGGCCCAGATGGCTTCACTGGTAAATTCTATCAAATTTTTAAAGAAGAATTGAGGCCAATTCTTCATAAACTCTTCCAAAAAATAAAAGAGGAGGGAACACTTCTTAACTCATTCTATGAGACCAGTATTACCCTGATATCAAAACCAAAGACCTCACACGAAAAGAAAACTTCAGAGCAATATTCCTTATGAATATAGAAGCAAAAATCTTCAACCAAATGCTAGCAAACTGAATCTAGCAACGTATAAAAGAATCATAATGACCTCTACCTCATAGAATTATTTTGAAGATTAAATGAGATAGCAAATGTGTAAGACCTGGCACATAGTAAGCACTCCACTAAAGATCAATTCTTCTCACTTACACATGGTTTGGTGTGGCAGAATTAACACTCTTCAAAATTATTTGGTTTCCCTCTTCTTCCATATACTGCCATAATAGATTAAAACACATAGCGGGGAGCAGATGTAGCTCAGTGGTTGAGCTCCTGCTTCCCATGTACGAGGTCCTGGGTTCAATCCCCTGCACCTTCTAAAAAACAAACAAACAAACAAACAAACAACAACAACACATGGCTACAGTATTTACAACTCTTTCCATTAAGAGACTAAGTATTTCCCCATCCATTGAATCTGGGCTGGCCTTGTGATGGCCTTGACCAATAGAATGCAGCAGAAGCGATGTTGTGCAAGTTCTGGAGCCTGGGCTCAAGAGAACTTGCAGTTTTTGCCTTTGCCCTCATGGAACCCTGTCCTGAGTCCATGATGTAAGGAAGTCAGCTGAGCTTCCTGGGGATGAGAAACCACATGGGGAAGAACTGAGTTACCCCAGCCAATACGAATGAAGCCATCTTGGAGTTTCCAGCCCAGCCAAATCTCCAGCCACATGTGGCCTTATGGCAAGTTTAAGGTCTGGTGAACCCAGCAAAGAAGTTGCCCAGGCAATTCACAGAATCATGAGAAATAATAAATTTTGTTTAAAGCCATAGGTTCTGGAGTGGTTTGTTTTACAGCAATCAATAACTGATAAACCTGCCTTCTTTGAGTTCAGTGTGGCCATGGGACTTACTTTTGCAAATTAAATATGACTCATGTCACTTCCAGGTAGAAGCATTTGATTGCTCTTCCTGGCTCCTCCCCTGCTGTGGCAACAAGGACTTGTGTGTTTGATAAGGAAGAGCCATAAGATTCAATGGAATGCTGAGTCAAGACCTGAGGAAACTTTCCTTGGATCACTGCCCAAACCCACAGCAGATATGGTATGAGCTATAAATAAACTTTATTGTATAAAGCCTAAGATTTGGGGATTTTTGTTACCACAGCGTATCTAGCTATGAAGGTTAATTTCATGTGTCAACTTGGCTACATTATGGTGTGCAGTTGTTAGGCTAAGCTCTGGCCTTCTTGTTAATGTGAGGGTATTTTGAGTTGGGATTTGCACCTATAATTAGCTGGCTGCATCTACATTCAACAAAGGAGATTGCCCTCCTTATCTAATCAGTTGGAGGCCTTAAAAGCCAGAACTGAGGGTTTCAGAGGTCAGAAATGGAATTTGGACTCAACTTTAGCATTGGCTGCTGCTGGAATTTCCAGCCAGCCAGCTTCCCCTGGGGAATTCGGACTAAGGACTTCAGCTTCACCTTTATGGGAGTTTCCAGCTTTACCTGTCCTACAGAGTTTGGCAACCCCCACAGTTACAGGAGGCAAGTCCTTATAATAAATCTCTCATTGTCTAGGATTCATTACAAATATTAATCTACCTCTTTGAATTCATTCATTACACATACATTTCTTAGTTTCCTTAGTGGTCAGTTACCCAAAAGATGCTATTGTAACTGAAAAATTAACACAAATGTATTTTAGTTCAAAAGAAAATACCGATAACTGTAATAGTTTGTTGAATTATAGCCTTGATGTATGTTAGCCTTTTAAAAGAGCCAAAAGCAGATATTTGTAACTGTTATAAACTCACTGAACTGTATCCCAGTTGTTTCTTTAAATCTATGTTTTGACATTATATAACCTTACCCGGTAACTGGACAGTAACAAGACAATTCATTACTGGCCCCACTTGTTTCTCCTTATTTTGTTTTGCAACCCTGAAGTCGGGTGCTCTTGCACATAACCCCTTATTGATTAACATAAGTCAGCCCAGAGCTGACCACCCCAAATTCATAAATTATCTTGCTAAGCCAAAGCAGTTCTAATCAGACTTGGCCTGCCTGACATGCACGGTAGCCTAAACCTAAACATGTAATCAGTGATTAGACTAGCTCTAACCTCATCACCCATCATTACCTTCAGCCTGCCTGCCTTTGTTTGAATGCTATAAACACTGAAAATTTCTCCACTTTGGGGAGACACATTTATGGCCCATAGGCCTTCTGATTTCCTTGCTTTTGTGCTTAGCAATGCCATTTCTCTCTTTAAAACCCGGTGTCACATAATTAGTTCTTTCGTGTACATTGAGCAGAGAACCCCCACATTAATCGATATCACTCTTGGACCACCCCATAGCTAATCTGATAGCCTTTGGAGAAAAAAGAGGGGATCCTGAGCCAGGTCAGGGGCTATGGCATGCAGAGAACAGAGCGTCAGTGAGCTGACCTTGCTGTCTTCACTGTCTTTACTGTGTTCCATAATCAAGTTCACCTGATAGCTCAACTAGCTTGCAGCAATTTTCTCATGTGTCAAGTGAAATGAGAAATAAAAGGTGCCCTAAAATCTAAATAATAGCTGGTAAAAAAATGATGACCCTTAAAAACAGAAATATTATTCTCCTTTAAAACCTAGATCCCCATAGACAGGGCCCTACAAGGATTCAGATACTAGTTAGGTTTGCAAATTTTAACAGTTGGTGTGTTTCTGCACCAAAAGCCTTTAGCTTCACAAGATAAGACTGACTTAACCCAAGCAAGGAAGATCTTCACTGCTGAGAAAGTGAGCATGGGAATGTCCCTTGGCACATGGAGACAGAAGACGGATTTTCATGTGAGATAGAACAGGGCTAGGAGCAAGAACTTTGGGGCACATTTGGACTGATGATAAATGCCATCATTGTTAACATTTTGTTGTCAGTATCGTTGGTTGCTTTGGATTGATGTGGATTAGCATTAGAATTTACACCACTGGAAGTTCTGGGTATTTCTGACCTTCCCTATAATTTTTTTGCCAAATGGAAATTATTCTCTCTCTTTTCTGCACAGCAATAGCCATGGCTACAGTCCCAACCTCTGTAACAGTGTGACTCATTTTCCAAAACTGTTTGGTCCACGATTTCTATCAACTCTAGCCGCATTCTTTTTCTTCCCTATCTACTCCTTTTTCTGCAGTTCTGGATTTTATGAGTCCAAGTTTGGGACATGGGCAAGACTCTACTTGAGTCAAACCAGAAGAAATGAATCTGAGTTTAAAAAGGAATGATTTGGGGAAGCATATGTGGTTCATGCAATTGGGTACCTGCCTACCACATGGGAGGTCCTGGGTTCAGTTCCCGGTGCCTCCTAAAGAAGACAAGCAAGACAGTGAGCTGATGTGATGGGCTGGCATGGTGAGCTGATGCAAAAAGATGATGCAATGAAGAGACACAAGGAGGAAAACATAATGAGAGACACAACAAGCACAGAGCGGAGGTGGCTCAAGCGATTAGGCACCTCCCTCCCACATGGAGGTCCAGGGTTTGGTTTCCAGTGTCTCCTAAAAAGAAGACGAGCAGACAGTGAGTGCAAACAACAAGGTGTGTGTGTGTGTGTGTGTGTGTAGAAATAAATTAATAAAATAAATATTTTTTAAAAAGGAACAATTTGAAATAGGCATAAAGGAGGAATTCTTAAGAAATGTTTATCTTTAGATTAGGAATACAATGATTTTTTTTTTTAGGAGGTACCAGGGATTGAACCCAGGGCCTCATACGTGGGAAGCAGGCAGGCATTCAACCACTGAGCTACATCTGCTCCCCAATGAGAGTTGGTTTTTCTGCTTGTTTGTTTTTGTTTTTAGGAGGTACCAGTGATTGAACCCAGAACCTCGTACATGGGAAGCAGGTGCCCAACCACTTGAGCTACATCTGTTCCCCTCAATGATGATTTAGGCCAGCAACAGACTCCCTCTTCCCCAATGAAATCTTCCTTGTGTCACTTGCATATGCCTGAAGCCCTCGAGCTGCCTCTGTTTTCACCTCATGCCCAAGTTCTGGCTAGTCAGATGCCACCCTTCTGTTAATTACAATAGCACCAATTAGTAACATGAATTTGCCTGAAGCTTTCCTGGGGAAATAGAGGAAGATAAGTACAAATCCCATTGGCCCTCTAGTTTTTGTGTAACATTTATATAATCTAAGTATCGTTTAAAAATTTTTTTTAATTATTATTAAAAGTTAAGATAAAACGAAAATAAAAATAAAAACAAAACAAAACAATCCCATTGGCTTGCACAGCAGCCTCAGAAGGACAGAAACCAGCTGAACAGCATTCAGAGAAAAAAGAAAAAGGATAAAACAAAAATCTGTGGCTAACCAGTTTGGCCACGTGCCTCTGGGGATAGAAGTGGAGGGCGGGGCCTCAAGCACCTCCCCACAACAAAATATGAAGTCACGATGGGCGTACCCCGGGTCTTTCTTCTGCTCTGGACTCTGGGGCGTTCCGTGGCACCACCAGCCTCCCTCAGCTCAGTTAGGAGACATCGGTTTAGGCCTCCACTGAGCTCAAGGCAGGAGACTGGCCATATGGTTGTCCCAAAAGACCGCACCATTCTGTGACTGACTTTCTTGGTGAGTTAAATAAATGATGTGACCAGGAATACAAGCATCTGTCAGAAGCCAGGATGCTTTCCTTGGAGATATAAGTTATTGTGGCAGTCAAGAATAAAGGAAATAGGGACAAGCTAAAACAAATGGCAGCATTGTTTAATAGAAAACTCTTGGAACTAGAAGACAGAACTTCTCATTTTGGCTGACCTCAAGATTGGCTGTACGGTAGCTTAGGCAAATCATTCCGTTTTTTTAGAACCTCA
>JAQZBX010017307.1:0-25650 GCA_029593785.1 Cabassous unicinctus | reverse complement strand
TGACCTCAATGTCAGAATTCTCCCTACTTCAGCTCCAAGGATAAATATTTTCAAGGGATAGATGAACTTCAAGGAGCAAAGGGGTTGGGGGCCAGAACTGGAGGGAGGCTTGATGGAAAGGCAGCTGGGATCAAGCCCAAGGGGGTTTGAGAATGAAGCCTCAAGTGTCTAAGAGCAACAGTGGGTGGGACTGCGGTGGGAGAGTGACAGCCCCTCGCCTGGTAGCGCACAAGTTCTTGTGCAGTAGTTATTGCACTGAATCCTCCCAATGATCACTCCATGCGGTGTTTATCATGTTGACTCTTGGGAAATTACCATATCGACTCAGAGGGGTCCTAAGGTCACACAGTAAATATTAGAGCATGGCAGAGAAATGAGATAGAGTAGTTGTGAAGTAAGGAAATTTGAAAATTTCCCCCATAACTTTTTCAGGACTTTTCATTCTCATTTGTTGCTAAAGATAGATGGCAGTCCAGACAAAGGAATAAATTGTAAATGGCATCTGGAGGTCCAGTGAGGCCAGGGTTTCAGTGGGAAAGCAAAAGGATAACTGCCTTTTGATCCCTTTTTTCTCCCCCCGCCCACCCCAACTCCTTGTTTTTCACTGAACCAAAAACAGTTTATGTGTCTCCCATAATGGCATCTGGCCTTGCCTGTTCTGCCATCGCCTCCCCTCCTGCCCCCCCTGGATGGACACTGTTTCTGCACATCCTCCATCCTGCCTACACCTGGTACCCACAGCAGCCCTGGCTGCCAGGACAAACCTGAATGAATGAAATCTGAATGAATGAAAACTGACTGAAAGGTGGGGCATGGCCTCCGGCTTCCCTGGTGACTACCTGGAGATGCCAAGCAACACAGTTCAGGACTGCGGGGAAGTTAATACCCTGTGGAGAGAACTTTGACTTTTGAGTGAAAGCCAGAAGATAGGAAGGAGCCAGCAGATAAATTCCTCTTTCTTCCTCTCCCACTCTGAGGTATGGGGATTCCACTGGCCTGTCTGGAAGACATCCTGAGTGTCCAAGCAACAGGCTGCATTGCCCTGTGCAGCTGTGGCCAGCCTGGTGCAGTGCCACCTCCTACTTGCTTTCCTTCCTTTCCTCCCTTCTCGACTCACCTCCCTTTTCCCTTCACTCTTGCCGTCTTGGTATTGCACCTCCCAGTTAAGCCTTAGCACACAGACTGGCCTCAGCTCATATCTTCTATGGAGTTTGGGTTAAGACAATCACTTCGACCCAAATCCCCATTTCCTACCCCATCTGTGGAAGGATCCCATAATCTACATGAAGTCTCTGGACTAAAGGCCCAGGCCCCCTTCCCTCCCTGTCAGGACTGGCAGCATTTATCAGGGCAGTCCTCTGGGCAGTGTTAAACCAGGTGCTTCTGAGGAACACAAAGCCAAGCAGAAGGTAAATTTCTCAGCTGATGTTTTCTGGATTAAATAGTTTCTAAGGCTTAAGAGTATTACCCACAGAGATATAGACTTTAATTTAAAAAAAGGAAAAAAAAACAAAAGAAAGGGGGAAAAAAAAGACAACTCTATAGGAAAGTAGCTGCTTCAAGATAGAATCTTGAAAATTAAGGATTCACTTATATCCAGAAATTGCCCAGGTCTGTAAAATGAGATTAATGCTCCTTCCCACTACTTTATAATGAATAGACAAAAAGAAAAATGACTTTCATACTTGCAGGTGGCAATCCATCTTGTAAATTATTAGTTTTAAAATGCCCTGGTATGTGGGGTCAATGTGTTTTTAAATTCCCCAGAAAAGGAGGGCTCTGGATATGTCAGGTGTGGTTGTCATCACTAAGTGGGCTTGAGGCTTAAAAGACGGTCCTTTGGGGTCAGCCATTGTTTCCAGTCTCTGTCCTCCTCCAGGAATCTGTCACACCTCATATTTGGTAACTCTATCAGGCAGGGGCCGTGGAGAGGCCGCGTTTTAGGCCAGGGCACAGCTGTAACCTGAGCATTCCCAGGGAGTGGCACCCGCTTGTCTGCAGTCAGGGCAGCAGAGCCAGCTGGAGCAGGAGGAGGGGAGGGAGCGCTGGACCTCTCTGCCAGGTGCTTGAGGAGGTGCTGATCCTGAGGAAGCCATCTCCTGCAAAGGCAGGCGCTGGCCTGGAGACAGACTGGGGAGCTGCCTCCTGCCTGCCTTCTTCCTTTCCTCCCTGGTCCAGCAGAGCCCATCTTCTTGAATCCTGCTCCCTCTTCTCTTCCTGGAGTCCGTCTCCTCCTCTTGAGCTCTGTGGTGTTGCCTGGCTCGGTCAGGGCTCTGCCATCTCTCACCCATGGTGCCAAGTTCCCCTCAAGACTGTTTCTCATGTGGTCCTCCAACCACTGCATAAGAATCGTGGGAGTGGGCTTTAAATGCAGATTCTCAGGTCCTTCCCTGGCCTAGTGAATGAGAATAGCTGGCTAGGGCCCAGGAAACTGTATTTTTAACAACCTCTCCAGGAACTTCTGCTTTAGATTAATTATCCTTTTCTTAGCTGCTGGTCTAATCTTATATAAAAACTAATTTGCTCAAATCATCCCCTTGGTTTAGGTATCTGAGGTGGGGGATAGGATGGAGTGGGTGTGTCTAGATTTACCAGGTAAACTGGGAGAGAGCCAGCCCACCTAAAGTCTACCTGAGGGTCTGAACTGCGTGGGGAAGAACCCAACCCATCTTAACAGAGAGATAAGTTTGACTATGTGAGAGTCCAGGCCTCAGGGAGGGCTGAAGAAAGGCTGGTGTTTGACACCAAACTGATCCTTGGCTGGACTCACAGACTGGCTCCTAAGGAGAGAGAGCTGTGAATAAAACAAAGTGCGATAACTCTGTAAACACACCTACCCCCGCCCACCAGGCACAGGCGGTGCTCTTTGGAGACCCCTTTGGGAGGGCATTTCTCCCACTGTGCTGCAGAGCCACGCCAGGCCCTGACCACTCCCTGTGTTGGTGCCTGGCTGGAGAACGTGAAGATCAGGGGCAAAGGGCAACAACGCCTGCGAAGGGGCACTGGACCTTGCAAGGAAGTGGGTGGGATTGTGTCCAGAAAGTGAAAGAGACAAAAATACCTGATGGGAGTGGCCACTCGGCCAGCAAGATGGTGCTGGCGGAGGGATGGGGGAACAGCAGAGTATAGTAGTGGCATCTAGCAGATGACACCTAGGACACCTGGAAACTAGCCAGACAGTCATTTAAAATATTTATATATTGCAACAACAAAAAGACAACCCGATTTTAAAATGGGCAAAAATTTGAATAGACATTTCTTCAAAAAATTATTCAAATCGTCAATAGTCATTAGTGAAATATAAATCAAACCACAATGAGATGTTACTTCACACCCACTAGGATGGCTCTAATAAAAAAGACAGAGTGTAACAAGTGTTGGAAAGGATGTGGAGAAATTGGAACCCTTATACATTGCCGGTGGGAATGTAAAATGGTACAGCCACTTGGGGCACAGTTTGGCAATTCCTCAAAATGTTAAACATAGAGCTATCACAGAACCCAGTAATTTCAGTCCTAGGTATATACTCAAGAGAAATGACAACATCTGTCCACATAAAAACTTGAAAATAAATGTTTAAAGCAGCATTATTCATAATAGCCAAAAAATGGAAACAACCCAAATGTCTTCAACCGATAAGTGGATAAATAAAAGGTGGTATATCCATACAATGGAATATTATTTGGCAGTTAAAAGGAATGCAGTACTGATGCATGCAACAACATGGATGAACCTTGAAAACATTATGCTAAGTGAAAAAGCCAGTTATAAAAGACCATGTTAAAAAACAAAAAACAAGAAAAACAACCATGTATTGTATGATTTTATTTATATAAAACATCCAGAATAGGCAAATCTAGAGAGACAGAAGGTATATTTGTGGTTGCCTAGGGCTGGGGGGTGGGGGCAGGTGGGGGAAAGACTTTTGAAGGGGATGAAAATATTCTAAAATTAGATTGTGGTAATGATTGCACAGCTCTGTGAATTTACTAAAAACCTTTGTACACTTTAAATGAGTGAATTATATGGCATGTGAGTTGTGCCATTATATATATACACACACACACTGTCTTAGTTTTTCTGAGCTGCTATAACAAATACCACAAACAAGTTTTGGCTTAAACAACAGGAATTTATTAATTTGTGGTTTCAGAGGCTAAAAGGTTTGCTTCTTCCCGGGGTCAGTAGTGTTTGGCTGGCTGGCAGTCCTTGGGTTCCTTGGCTTTCCTGTCACATGGCGATGTCCTCTCCTTTCTCTTTTAGATTCCTCTGACTTCTGGCTTCTGGCTCCTCCCTGTGGCTTTCTTGCATTATGTCTGAATTTCTTCTGCTTATAAGGACTTCAGCCATACTGGGTTGAGGCCCACCCTCATTCAATTTGGGCACAGCTTAACTAATAATAACTCATCACAAATGGGTTCACACCCACAGGACCAGTGGTGGGACTTGAACATGCTTTTTGTGGGGGATATGATTCAATTCCCAACATATAAAATATGTGTGTCTACACATACATACACACAGATAAACATACACAAAATATGTGTCTATCCAAAATATGTGTGTATAACACACACACACAATACATGCATACATATACAACACCTACTGTGAGCCAGCTTCTGGCCTGGGTGTTAGGACTTGTTCAAGGTGTTCATGGGGTCCTGCGAGGTACCTACCAAAAATAGCCTGCCCATGTTTTACAAGGGACTAAGACACCATGAGGGCAAGCAGAGGCCAAAGCCAGTGAAATGCTGCTTCTGGCTGATGATATGACCCTACTTGTACTCCCAGGCTGCCACCTGCAGCCCTTTCACGACTCCCTCCTGTCAACTGCAGGATCAAGTTCACTGCCTCGGCTGGCCAAGACCCTTTATGATCTAGTCACTGCCCCTAATTAAAAGAATCTTTATTTTAAAAGCTTCCCAAAGTAATATATACTCTATTTTAAAAATTCAAGCAACACTAAAATGTATAGAATTTTAAAATGAACTTTTCTCCCCTTCCACATTTAATCACTCACTGCCAATTTAAATTCATCACCACCCACTACCCTGCAGACACCCTGATTTCTAGCCATTCCAAACTGAACTATTCCCTTCTCTGCCCCCATTGGGTTAGGTTGCAAATTATATGTACAAGAAATTCACATGAGGGCAACTCTCAGTTTGGGAAAAATTATGTCACTTGCAGTACCATTAACAAGTGATTCTTTTTTTATATATATATATATTTTAAAAGATGCTTAGGTTACTGATTCTTTGTCAAATTTCTGTATGTGTTACTTTGCGCATCATCGTTCTGTGAATCCTTATTCAATTTAGCAGTTCACATCAGCTCCTCTGGGAGGCTTCACCTGACTGGCTTTTGTCCTTGTGCAGTTACTGACCCACAAGGCTGGGCTTCTATGGCACGATGTTCCTGTCTCTAATACAGCGCTGAACTCGTGGGTTGCAAATACTGCTTTTGTGTCTTATTTCTCTCTGAGCTCCTTTTACCCAGCACAGTCTCTGGCAGGAGTTTAGTAACAGTGGTACCACAAAGCCCAATCACTGGACTCCAGGATGAATCTCCATCACCTCTCACCTGGAACACTACAATCCTCTCTTCAATCACCTCCTTATTCTCATCTTCTTATAATCCAATCTCCACAAAGTAGTCAGAGTAATATTTGAAAAATGTAAATCGATCATATCACTTCTATACTTAGATCCTATAATGATTTCCCATTCCACTTAGAACAGAATCCAAGCATTTGGCTATGGCCTAAAAGGTCACAGGATCTGGCCTCTACCAATGTCTTCATCCTTATCTCCTACTTTTTGCTTCCTTCTACAGTTCAGCTCCATTGGCCTTCTTGCTCACCCTCAAATACACCACATCCTTACTGCCCCAGGGCCTTTGAACTTGCTCTGTCTGGAATGCTCTCTCTCTTGTACTAGTCATGGCTGTCTCCTTCCCTGCTCAGATGTCACAACTTCAGAAAGACCTTTCTTTGTTACCTATTTAAATAAAGTCCTCCCTGTCCCTTCATCACACTTAATCCATTTACCTTGCTTTATTTTCTTCATAGCACAAATCACTATCTACAATGCTTGCAACTATTTATCTTCTTGTTCATAGATTGTGTCCTCTGACCAGAAAGTCAGCTCCAAGAGGTCAGGGACCTGGTCTTCCCTGATCACGGGTGTGTCCCCAGGGCCCAGAACAGTGCCTGGTACTTAATCAATGCTCAGTAAGTATTTATTGTGAATGAATGAATCCAGACCTTGGGGTGAGACAGCTTAAGAAGGCTGGACTGTGGAAGTGGCATGCCCAGCCCCAGGCACTTGGATCTAGGAGATTACCAGACTCTACAGCTTAGACAGATGAGCCAAGTGTCCTAGTAACAGTGAGGGTATTAACCACCAGTAGTGGGTGCTTTCCTCTGTTACCTTTCCCATCTCTTCACCCCTACCAGTTTCCATCTGACCCCCTTTCTCTGCTTTTCTCAGATTATTTCCCATTAAAAGCTGCTTTCTTCACCTGATTCGGGTTTATGATGCCTACCATATAGATTAGAATATGCCACTGCTTTATTTGGAGTTTAAAAAGCTACTAGACCTTACCCTGCCTTCTAATACACAGAGATCATTTCCTTTGTTATTGTCAAAAGTTGGAAGCACTTTTATTTTTGACCATTTGTGAATCTAGTGCAGGTACTAGTTAGATGAATTTACCATAAACAAATCTTGCAAAACGATACAACAAATTTATATAATTCCTTTGTCAAGCATCTCTCAAACCGTGTAAAATGAGTTCAAGGGAAAATAAGCTGACATTTGGATGCTTATCCAATTTTCTTTTGTTTTGTGTTTCATGTTAGTCTGCAATATTACAAACTTCACAAAATTGCCCTTCCACAGTATTGGATTCTTAATTATAATGAATGCCACTGTTACCATTCTCTGAAAAATAAAATGAGCCTTTCCACATGAATTAGAGATGCCAACCTGATCATAGCTTCCCTGGGGTTTTACTACAAAATCATCACTGTTTCTGTCATTGTTCAGGCATAATAAACACCACCTTACAATCTGGAAATAAGTACATTCTTTAGGCATTCAGTTCCCCAGTGTGGACTAGACATTCCATAAAACAGCTTTCCTTCTCAGTCCTTTTATGCTACATCACAAACATTAGTTAATTGGTTTGAAAAATATGTTCACATTGTTTTATTTTAGTGAAATTCACCAAATTCAGATCAGTTGGAAGAAGAAATTATTCTGAACTTATTAAAATTAGAAAATTTACAACATTTAAAAAAATATTAGCAAGTAAACTTCTTAAAGGCAAAGAGCTTTTTGCACCTGTATTTGTTTCCCTGGCATTTAGCTGAGTAATTTCCACAAGGCACTTGCCCTCCAAGTGCCCTCAGTTTCCTCATTTGTAAGTGGACATGATACTAGTATCTAATACTTTATAGGGTTATTGTGAGGGCTAAATACTTGCAAAGCACTCAAGCAAGGGCCCAACATGTAGTAAATACCTAACAAATGCAACCTGTTGTTGTTAGGTTTAAAATGACTTTATAATTATTGCTTGATGATGTCGAAATGCAACTTGCTACCTTTCAACAATTGAAAATGCTCCCCAAGCCTTTCCAAGAAGAGATCCTGTTCAGCCTCCTTCAAAGAAAGGATGACTCATTTATAATTCACAGCACCATTTGCACACCAACGATTACTGTGCTAAAGTCCTTTAAAGAGCTGATTTCTTAATTAAACCTAACATTCCCCTTGCATTCTTGTTCATTCTTTGGATTTTCTTAGCAAACCTTTTCTTTTTTAAGCAGTGTAGAAGAGAGCTTCAATCTAGTCTAAGTATGTGCATTTACCCAAATTTTAAATTAGCAGCATCTAAAAGAATGAAGCTATGCTGAGTGTTAGACAGTAGAGTCACTTACAGAATGATTACCACAAATAGTGCACATTTGTTGTTGAGATGGAGTCTGGAATGTTCTCAGTTAAATGTCAGTCGCCTTCTCTCCTAGTCTCCCACTTTACCTTAATTTCCCTTGTTTAAGATTATTTCAGTCTTAGAACAAAATCTTTGAATTAATTACAGGGATCTGCTTTTCATAATTTATTTGTTTATTAAGTCCCCATGGATTTTTTTTTAATTAAAAAAAAACTTTTTATTTTGCAAAACTTTCAAACAGTTAGAAAAGTAATACAAACTCCAATATACCCCTACACCTGCAGATTCTCAGATCCACCAATTTTAGCATTTTGCCACATTTGCCATATCATTATATCTATCCATCTATACGTTATCTATCATCTATCTGTCTCTCCATTTTCTGAACACTTGAGTTGTATACATCATGCTCCTTGAATACTTAATACCGCCATGTACATTTCCCAAGAACAAGGATATTCACTTAGGTAACCACCTTCAGTACAGTTATCAAACTTGAGAAATTTAACATGGATATAACGCTTACAGACTATGTTCCATTGTTTTCATATGTCCCAATACTGTCTCTTTGAGCCTTTTCTCCTCCGTTACAGATCCCATTCAAGATCATGTATTGCATTTAATTGTCATTGTCTCTTTAGTTGCTTTTTTAAAATTGTGTAAACATATATCCAACGTAGACTATTTTTGTCTCAGCCACTCCCAAGCATACTATTCAGTGGGATTGAGCACATTCACAATATTTCAATATCCTCACCATCTTTCATTACTAAAACTTTACCATCTCCCTAAACAGAAACTCTACACCTATTATGCATTAACTTTCCATTCCCCCTGCTCACTGCCCATGGCAACCTGTACTCTAATTTCTGTCACTATGAGCTTGCATATTCTCTAATATTTTCTTTGTAGTTACCAGGGAGCTGAAATTTAACACCTAAATATGTAGCACTCTTGTTTAATATCTCCTTAACTTCAAAAGTATACACAGGGAAGTGGATGTGGCTCAATCAATGGGGCTCCCGTTTACCATACGGGAGGCCCCGGGTTCGATTCCCGGGGTCTCCTGGTGAAGGCAAGCCAGCCCGCGCGGGGCGGTGAGCTGACGCAGCAAGATGACGCAACAAAGGGAGACAAGCAGACACAGAAAAATGCACAGCGAGCACAAGCAGCCAGGGGGGGATAAATAAATAAATGAATAAATAAAATCTTTAAAAAAAAAAAAAGTTTACACAAACTATATTTCTATACCCCTCTGCCCCCCACCTTTATGCAGTTCCTGTCGCAAATTATCTATTTATACATTATGAGTCCAAAACTACTGATTTATCATTAGATTTTATGCATTTGCCTTTTAGATCCTATAGGGAGTAAAAAGTGGTGTTACAAACCAAAAATACAATAGTACTGGCATTTACATTTACCCATGTTGTTTCCCTTACTGGAGATCTTTATTTCTTCATTCAGCTTCAATCTATTGTCTATTGTCTTTTCCCTTCAACCTGCAGAACTTTCTTTAGCATCTCTTGTAAGGCCAGTCTAATGCTGACAAAATTCCCTCAGCTTTTGTTTATTTGGGATGTCTTACTCTCTTCCTCATTTTTTGAAAGACAGTTTTGCCAGATATAGAAGTCTTGGTTGGCAATTTTTTGCTTTCAGCACTTTAAAAGTGTCATCCCATTGCCTTCTTGCCTCCATGGTTTCTGATGACAAGTCAGCACTAAATCTTATGGAGGTTCCCTTGTATGTATGTTGCCGGATATTCTCTAGGTTCTTGGCAATATTACAAAAAATAATTTTAAGAACATGCCAATTTAGTTAGGCCAGTAGTTTATTAAGAAAATCAGAGAAGAGAAAGAAAATAACAGATTATGTGTCCCAAGTATACTTGTGGGCTGGTCCAGACAGAGAGAGGGAAAAAGGGCAAAAAAAAAAGGGGTGTGTGTGTGCTGATTTAGCTTCTGCACTTGCTTTTTAAACCATTAATTATTCCACCCCTTTGCTAATGTCGGGGGGAGGAATCCCAGTTGTTTGCTGTTTTGATTATTACCTCACCAGTCAATTCCCCTGGGGGCGCCCAGTGACAAGGCCCCTTGATAATATCCAGAGATTTTCCTTGATCCCAGATGATCTTATTCCAGATGGGGAATTCTCACGAGGTTCTTCCAGGGAGGGTTCCACGGCCACGTGTTCCACAACCATGGTTTTATTTGCCAGGTTTCAGATTCATCTTTTTTATTCCCTAAACCAGCCTGCCTCATGTGACATGTTGCTTCTCCCTTGCAGCTTTCAGAATTCTCTTTTATCTTAGGCATTCAACAGTTTGATTATAATATGCAGCAGTGTGGTTCTGTTTAGATTTATCCTGTTTGGAGTTTGTTGAGAGTCTTGGATGTGCATATTCATGTCTTCGGTTAAATCTGAGAACATTTCAGCCATTATTTCTTGAATATTCTCTCTTCCCCTTTCTCTTGTTCTTCTCCTTCTGGGACTCCCATAACTCATATATTGGTACATTTGATAGTGTCCCACAGGTTCTTCAGGTTCTATTCACTTTGCTTCATTCTTTCTTCTTTCTGCTCCTCTGATTTAATGATCTCAATAGTTTTATCTTCAAGTTCTCTGATTCTTTCTTTTGCCAGCTGTTGAATGCTTCTAGGGAATTTTTATCTGTTACTGTGATCTTCAGCCAGCTCTGTTTGGCTCCATTCCATAATTTCCATCTCTCTATTATATTCTCTTTGTGTTCAGCAATCATTTTCCTGATTTCCTTTAGTTCTTCATCCATGTTTTCTTTTAGTTCTTTGAGAATATTTAGGAACATTTTTTAAAAGTCTTTGTCTGGTTTATCCTAGGTCTGGTCCTCTTCACTGGTGGTTTCTAATGCTTTAATCTTCTCCTTTGCCTGGGCCATTGCTTCCTGTTTCTTTGTATGTTTTGTAACCTTTTGTTGAAATCTGGACATTTTGATATTTTAATGTGTTATTGCTGGAATTTAGACTCTGAGACATCTGTTCCTTAAGCTTGTGTCCAGATAGTGTTATGACCAAGCTTTCCTTGATTGCCAGGAGCTAACACAAAAAGGAGGAAGAGGAAGAGGAGGGCAAAGAAAACACCTTCCCAGGTCTTTGCAGATTGACCTGTGCTGGTGCTCTTCTTCAGAACTTATCCATACAATAAATTTGGAGAATAGCTCCAGGCCAAAGTGAAGTGACCTCTGTGTTCCTTCCTGCCCATGTATCTTATCTTGGATATGCACTTGTGGCCCTAGGAATTCCATTACATGGTTCTGAATGTCCCCTCTTACCTAGGAAATAGTTTACTCACCGTTCCTGGCATTGCATTGCATGTCATACAGCCAGTAATCCCTTGCCCCAGGCAGCATGACTTGACTGCTCTCCCACAGCATTCTTCTACAGCTGCCTTCTACACTCAGGGCAAGTTCTGGGGTGGGAAGTCCCTCAGGCCACCACCAGACAGATTGGGCCAGACATTCATGCTTCCAGGATGTACATAAGGGTTACTTTGCTTCCTCCAGAACCAGGACCAGGGATCGGTGTGGGGTGCGGGTTGGCTCTGCACCAAGCTGGTGAGGAATGGGGGAGGGGCCAGTCAGGGTGCCACTAGATCCTACCATTTTCAAGTAGTCTTTTCCTTGATTGGGTGCTCGTCCTGTTACTGAAGCCCTTTAATTCTTTTCTGGAGCTTTGAGAAAGGAGTTTCCACCAGTTGTTGCTGGTTGTTCAAAGATTCTGTGGGGAGACACAGCCCTGTAGCATCTCACTCCACTGTCTTGCTCGAGTGTTTTCATTGTTTTTGTGACTGGTTTCGTGGTTCCAGATAAGTGATAACAATAGCAAGATGAGAATTAAACAGCAATTTGAGAGATTGAGCAGGCCAAGACATTCCCAGACTGCCTCAAAAATTTGTGGTGCCTGAAGCAAGAGCTCTAAGAAGCCCTCATTCTAGATGCTGATAGGTTTCTCTTCAACCATCCCACTCTAAGCCTCTGACCACAGTGCCACCCCTTGCTGGCACTGTCTTTTTAAGTTCCTCAGAGGAACAAGGGTCTAGAAAGTCCAGTTCAAGGGGAGAATTCTTGGTTCCTTGAGACTCCATATTAGCTCATCCCTGGTCCCCAGCCTGCAGCCCACCAGGTGCTGGCACCATGAGGACTCTCACATGTGGATACCACAGCTCCACATCCTAGTTCTGTCCATACTCCCTTCCAAATAACTGCCCCTTGACCATTCCATGGGCATAGGTCTATCCAGGGAGGACAGATTGGGAAGGGGCCTGTGCGGGCCCTGAGTACCTGGAGCACTGCAGGCTCCAGGCACAACCAGAGGAGGGCTAGAGTGGGGGGCCCTCAAAAGCACAGCCCCGAGGCCAGGACTCCTCTAGCCTGGGTCTAAAGGCAGGGTTGGAATGATCAGTCTTCTTGTTGAAGACACAGTCCTTGGCCTTGAGCCCTGTAATGGAGAGCTTGTGTCAGATATAAGACAGTGGATTCAACACTGTTGTATTCTACACATTGTAAAAACTGGAGATGAAATGAGAGAAGGGAAAGAATTTAGATACTAGTGTTGCTACAAGAAGTCTCTCTGGAGGAAGTAAGCCCTGAACCCAGTCTAAAATGAAATACAAGACTATCCACCATTATATTTTTTTATTAGAATTTATGATGGTCTTTTCATTTCATATCATTGCCAGCATTCAGTCATATCATGTATTGTCTTTGTCATTTTTTTTTAAGTTATTATCTGGAAAACTACTCTAGGAAGACCTCAGTTTTCTCCCCATCACATTTATGCATGGTTCTCAAGAATGGAAATGAGGCTCTTGCCTCTACCATGCGTGTTTACATCATTCCTAAATTTTGTAGATCACCTCTACCATGTTCAAGGGCCAAGAAGGTTTTTAGAAGTTTGAGAAGCAAAAAGTTTTGCACTAAACAGGCTGCTTTGGATTGTCTACATGGCATATGCATGCTTCACCTGCTTTTTCCACATTTGGCCCAGAATTATCCCCTAAGACATTTACTCCATCTTATGACAAGTAATAAATTAGAGTGAGAACATTTTCATTTCCCTGTCTCTATGTATAAAATACCATTCTGGGTTTCCAGAGTAGCGACTTTGAAAATAAATCCCAAAGCTTCTTAAGGCTGTCCCTAAGAACATGTCTTCCCCTTGGGCCAGAGTTTGCCTGTCATATTTAGGTTTATAACTGTAGACTTTTTTCTTTGGGTTAGGGTGTGAAATGATCATTGGCTTAAGCAGCTCCTCAGAGAACTGAAGCAGACTTGGTGGGGACACAGATTTCTTGAGTCTTTAATGAAAAAACTGAAGAGCATTGTCCTAGCTTCTCAACTAAAGAAGCTGTGGTGTAGTGAAAAGAGGAATGTGAGTTCTCAAACCTGAGCCCCTCTTCCTTCATTGCTCACTTACTTACAGAGGACCTTGATGTGTGAGGCACCGTGGATAACCAGGAGAGCGACACACCACACACTGTTTGGGATTGTGATCTGGGGCCAGCCTTTGTTGACTTCCCCAGCCTCACCTACCTCATCTACAGACAGGTCATAACAACACCGAACCTCACAGGGATGACATGAAGGGAAAGTTGAAGTGGAGATGATGTTCCGGGTTCTTTGCAGGTCATCAAAATAAATGTTGAAGAGTCTGCTCCCTGGAGACCAGCTGCTGCCCCAGGGCCTGGAAGACCCATTGTGCTCCGGTTCTAGTCACCTGGGTGGTCCTGGGGTGGGGGGGTCAGCACAAGCTATGGGGACCTGAGTCAGCCTGTGGCTGCCACAGAGCAAGTTCTCTGTTGTTGGCAAATAAAACCATCCTGCTATTTCAGATGGAGCAGAGGTGATTTCAGCAAGTTTAGCATCCTTCAAATGAAGAGGTAAATGTGTTATCTCTCTCCTGAAGCCCCATTACATTTTGGAAAAACCATGATCAAATTTAACTTTAAAATACAACTTCTAGAAAGTAGTTGAAGTGTATCCCTCAGCCATCCAGAGGGTTCTAGATGCATTCAGAGCTCAGTCATGAGCCTCCCCAAGTTCTCTCACCCACCCAAAACCCATCTGCCCTCACAGAGGAGAACATTCATCTTCCCGATCTCTCACTATTGAGTTTCTCTTTCTTTTGTGATCCCCTCCCTGTAACTGGGCAAGAGGAAGTTCTGAGCAAGGCTGTGTATTTGCTGCTGTGAGGTTTGGGAAGGTAATGAGACCATTTTCCATTTCTCATGTCTCTCTCAAAGTGTGGAAACAACCGGCCTGTCTGCCCTAGTTACTGTTTTCTGTCTCTGAAATGTTCCCGGCGCCAGAACTGAGCCTTCCATTTTATGAATGTTCTGTGATGATTCCTTTCTGGTTCTGTGCATCCCACGGGGTTATTAGAGGGCAGACACCAACAGGGAAGGTGTTGTTGACTCACGCTCACAAATATCATCCTTGTATTATCAAGGCAATTATAAAATACTTCTTTTAAAAATGCAATAATAAAAGACCCAACTGAGGACTCTTTGGTATAATTTCCTTGTCTGCCAACCTTCTATTTTTATGATGGAAGGTTGAAACATGAAGGAAAATTAACCCCAGAGACATGTACTTACTTTAAGTTCTTTCTATAAAGGAATTTAGATATTTAAAAAAAAAAAACTTTTTTCTTAAAAATAGATGCCCCTCTAATTCCATCAAATTCTTCAATAAAGAATTAAAGAAACTGTTGCTTGACAGCCCAGAGATCTGTAATTCATGAGGCTCAGAGAAATTGGAGGTGGGCTCAAATCAGAACATCTGCACCTAAAGAAAGAAAACGAAGTGGGTGCAGAATACGGGTTCTGTAAGAACGGCTAAAAATGAACATTTCATTTATTATAGAATGTATCCAATGCTGCACAACTGTTTGGGGTTTAGGTTGATGCTAAGGAAGAGCTTATCTTCTGAAAGACTTGGCTGGACATTCCAGTGGTGTCAGGAAAAAAAAAAGAGGCAGGAAAACTGAAGAGGTTAGGGAGGAGACAAAATCCTACAAGAGCCCTGAAGCCACACCAAGCCAGAAACTATGCTCAGAATTGAAGTGGGAACTCAGGACTTCAAGCTTCCCGTAGTCTCATCATATTACCTGAAAGCTGTAGGCTGGTGTTGCTCAAAGTGTGACCTACCTACTCCTCCACAGCTCAGAATCTCCTGGGGGTGCTTGGTAAAAATGCAGATTCCTGGGCCCCATCCCTCTCTTCCTGAATTTCAACCTTTGGGAATGAGAAGATGGAATCTGCGTTTTATACAAATAGCCAAGGGACACCTTTTTTCTGATGTAGCATTCCAGCTCCCTCTCAGTCAGACAATAAACACTAATTAGGTCCCTACTGAGTACAGAAAATCATCCTAGGTGTTTTGTGGACTTGCCAAAGAAGCAGAAGCCGGTTTTGTGCCCTATATTCCAAAGAATGTTTTGTTTTTAAATTCTCAAGTGCATGTTCCCAGGTTCACTTCCTGGCTTCCCCTATAGAGTTCAAAGGCCTTCCCAGTGCCCTAACACCCCACAACAAGCAGAAAACCAATTCGAATAGGGCGTATGGCTCACTACCCTGGTCTGGAAGAAAGGGTCAAGTCAGAAGTGGGGGTGGGGGTGAGGGCGGGTTTTTGCCAGAACCTGAGAAATTCCGGAGAAGTTGGGTTTCTAAGAGTTGCCAAGCAACTGCCCCCAAGGTGGGAGAGGAAGAAGGGGGCGGGGGGCACAGCTCCTTTCCAGCAGGTCTGAGCCTTGCCTGACAAAGGTGTCTAGTCCCTCTCCTCTCCGTTCCTCCACCCCTCATCTCCACCTTTGGTTCTCTTCGGGTGGGGTGGGGGGCGGTTCCGCCACGCCTCCCATTCTAGTCCCAGCATTTGCATAAGAACCCCACGACCAGGACGCAGGGCTCCAGGGAGCTATTAAGCCAAGAAGGCTGACCACAGGCCCAGCCTTGACCACTGATTGTTTTGTGCCCCCTCTCTTCACTTGGCAAGATACCTACCCCCATCCTTATCCCCATCCCAGTCCAACAGCCGCCCAGCCCGTGCCCTAAGGGGAAAAGTTGCTGAAAAGCAAAGGGGTCTGTGGGTCGGAACCTGAGCTGGGGAGAGGCCGCAGCAGCCCGCGCTGGTACCGGCTGGGGCGCCGGGGTGAGCCGGCCACGGACAAGGCAGGCGCCGCGTCCCGCCAGGCGTCCAGCATTAGCCTCCGGACAAAGTGAGGCGCCCGCGCCACCCAGTGGGCGCAGCGGGAACTGTGCGCCTCCTGCGTTCCCAGCTCCCTCTTACAGTTGGGGGCGGAACCTGAAGAAACCTTAGGAAATATGCCTGCGCCGACTAAATCCTCGGTATAAGGTTGTTATCATTCATGTGCTCGAACGAATCAATTTTTAGCAAAAGAGGAAACCGGAATGGTAGTAATCCTAACATCTACTACACCAGGGCATTTTTAGTTTTCCCAACTGGCCATGTTCTACAGCCTGTGGCAGAATCCCGGAGGTCTGCAGGACTGTTATCAGTCGATCGTGGAGTTCTGGGTTAAACATTACTTAGACGCATTCATTTATTCACAGAGCTGCCCTTGCCCTTTATACTTCAGTGCCTGAAACCACTTTCATCAGGAAGGGACACCGCCCACACACGCCCTGCCTGCCGCCAGGGCAGCTCTCCCATCCGTCTTGTTGCCCTTCTCTTTCGGTCCCCCAAAAGGTGAAGGGATATTCTCCGCTAGTAACTTCCGCTACCTGTGGGAGCAGAGAAAGGATCGGAGTAAGGAGCGGAACCTTGGCAGAAAGGGAGGGTGCGGTGCGGTCACCTCTGCCCCTTGCTCAAGGATGCTGGCCCCAGCCAGGTGGTAACCAGACACCTGAACCCGTCTGCACTGCGGCCTGGCTGATGTGTGAAGAGCAAGGTGATACTTGGCAACCAGAGCGAAAGCCTGCCGGAAAGCTGTAGCTATCTCCCTGCAGGGAGTTAGGAGCCTCCCTGAGCACCATTAGTAGAAAATCAGGTCATTATGAAGACGTTTATTTATTTGCTCCCCCTCCACCCAGGCAGATATTCTCATGGCTTTCTCCAACACTTCATTCAAGTCTGCCCAAATGGTCACCTCCTCAGAGGAATTTTCCCCTCATGGCTTTATCCAATAGTCCCTGACTCCACCTCCTTTACTCTGGTATTATTCTAGGCAGAGTTGGGGGAGAGCAACAATAATAGAAGCTTTTTATTAGGTATATAGTATCTAATAAAATAGATATTTATTAGCTATATACTACTAATAATAGAACTTCCACTTCAGAGGTCACTGAAAGTGGCCATGTGGCTTGGACGAGGCTGGTAGCACTAGAGATGGTGAGAGGTGACCAAGTTTGGGGTACGTATCTGAAGGAGGGGTGGACAATAATGGCTGATGCATCGGATGTGGTGTGTAAGGGAAAGAGAGAAATAAAGGATCATTTGTAGGAACTCGAAGTATAAGAATGACAATAGCTAACCTCCACTGGTAGCCAGGCACTCTTCTAAACCCTTCACATATTTTAAACTATTGAAATCGCCCAACACTCCGATGAAGTAGGTGTTTTAATTGTCCTCGTTTTACAGAAGAGGAAAGTGAGGCAGTGTTGAATCACTGCCTCAGGCCACACAGCTCGCCAGCGGAAGAGCTGGGATTTGAAACCAGTGCTTAACCTCTACACAGCTGTTCTTTATAAAAAGAGGAATGTCATTAACTGAGACAGGGAAGACTGGGGGAGTCGGGGAGTTTTTCTGGGGGTGGTGGGAGTGAATCAAGAGCTCTGGTTTGGACATGTTCGGACTGAGATGCCTTTCAGACTTCCAAGCAGAGAGGTTTAGTTGGGCTGTTGGGTGCAGGACTCTGCCCTGGGGAGGGTTGAAGTGGGGGTGGGAGGTTAACCATGGCGAGGAGAGAGAAGAGGGCAGAAAGCTGGCAAGTGGGATTAAATGCCTGGCTTGAATGGATGGGGGCAAAATGGATCTTTTAGAGCATTCCCTCAGGCCTTAGGGGCTTCAGGAAATGAAAGTGCTCTAGAGCAGCACTTGCTTTCATCTGAGGGTCCCATAAAAGCCCGAGCCTTGCTCCAGAAAAATGACATGTTCACACATGCACCATTTTGCACACAATTTCGGGCTGTTCATAGGCCCTGACCATCCATGGGCCACTCTGGTGTTACCATCAAGCTTCCCCTCACCCACCAGCCACAGCCCTATATCACCTTGTCCCTAGGACCTGGCATGACCTCTGATGAAGCCCCCACAGGTCACCCCATCCACTCTGTCAGCATGAGGCAGAAGTTCCACCATGAGAAAAACAAACTCTCTGGGGGGTAAGAATTAAGTCATTTTTGAATGTCTACCTAGAGCAGAGCTCCTCACCACCCCCGCGAGTGTTGCGTTTTTATATGCATGGGTTGGATATGGCTCCACATGGAATAGGAGAATGAGCTCACAAAACCCTTTGCTTTTTTATTCATCTACAATCTGATGAAATTTAAAGACAAGACCAGCTCACACCTTTCCTTCTCATCCTAGCTGACACTATCTCCACCTACAAAATTGCTTCTCTGGTATATAATGGGCATTTGCTGCTGCTGCTTTGTTTGTTTTGGCTGCCGGGCACGCAACACCCTTCCGACTTGGAGGGGAGCTCCCTTTGTGAGTCTTGGCAGGAGGCAGGAGTCCATAAACCCCTCTGGAGGTGGAAGGAGCCAGGTGCTCCCATTACCCCCCCACCCCGAAAATGTGCACACATCTCATCCTGGCTAGTCGGGGGCCCTGAACTGTGAAGGCAAAGATGCAGAGACAGAAGAGACCTTATTTGGGGCCATGGCAGTGAGGCCAAGAGACCACGTGTGAAAGCAGCATTAGGTGTCCAGCGGTGGCAGCTCCAGCCGTGGTATCCTCGCCACCGCCGGCCCATGGCGTGGCCTTGGCCGCGTCTCCTGCTGCCAGCCTGCCTTGGGAAGCCTTCCCAGTCATCATGTTCTGAGACCTTCCCCGTATCCGCTAAGTTCCTTCCCTGCTACGTCAGCCCAGCCAATGTCTGTGCCTGCCACCAAGAACTCTTGCTGAGCTGCGCCAGGTTGTGCTGTGCTTTTAGCCAGTGACTCACTCAGCTATTGACTCTTCTTCAGCCAGTCTCTGAGGTTAGTGTTCCTGGCCTCGCTGGGTGACTAGTGCAAGATTCCACCTGCTGCCTCTGAATCTCGGGGCAGTCCTTAAAGAGGAAGGCTCCTCTCCCAGCAAAGCCTCACGGCTTCCCCGTGAGAACAAGGCGGGGGAAGCCAATCCCAAGCACAAAGCAGATGGCAGTTCTAATCCTTTGATTTTTCTGGCTCTAAATGAGGTTTAACAAGTTCTGGTTTATACTCTTATCATCACTAGGATTTCCAGACCAACAGGCTGGCATCAGAATCACCAGGGAGCCCGAGAGTTGCAGAGCTGGGGCTCCTGGCACCTCTCGCATGGGGACTGGATGATGGCTATGGGTGATGACTGGGCCAGGGTAGAGAGGCCTCAGCCTTGCCTCAGGCACTGTGGGCCTGAGAGGGCCTCTGCCCTACGCTGGAACATCCCGTCCTTCCCAAGACGGAAGGAAAACTAGCAGCTCCTGACTGACAAGCGTATCCTCCTTCAGGCAAGTATTCAGGTAGTGTTCCCTTCAAGTGTCCGAGTGCTGGGCGCCTCTCACGGCTGGGGCATGTGGTCAGGGCCCTGCCCCACCCGTGGGCGTGGCAGAGATTCAGGGAGTACACATGACTTATGATCCTACTGTGGTTACACTTTTGAGATCCTTCCATACTGGGTGATAAACAGCTGCTTCCCTGAGGCCCTCTGCCCACTCCCACTGCCACCTCTCCTCACCCTTTCCCAGAACCCACCAGGCCTCCCCTCAATCCAGCACAGCCAGGGCTTCCAGGTTCGGGAAGGTCAGGACCAGGTTGTTAAAACTTTTGCATCTCACCCTGACCACGAGGGTTCTCAGTGCCTGCCTGCTCCCCATACACATGGCTGCCAGTATCCCCACCTCTCACCATCCAAAATATCCAGCTTCTTCTTACCCAGTTCAAGTCCCACTTCCTCCAGGAAACTGTCCTGATTCCACGGTGTGCAGTGACACAATCTATAGTCCCTCCAGGCTCAAAGGGATTCTTCCTCACTACTATGTCTGTCGTGACGTATTTATGTCTCTGGCAGAGCCAGAGAGGGAAAGTCCCAGAATGCCAGGCCACATCCAGCAGGGCTGCCTGAGGGGGAAATTTCAGCAAGTCCCTGCCAGTGAGACCCCAATGCCAGCGAGTCATGAGCACTGCTGAGCTGGCCTGTGGTCAGAAACAGGTCAGCCTGGAAGGGGCTGAGGGAAAGGAAAGGTCTAAGAGTGGGGTCACACCAGAGCAGAGGGACATGGTACAAGGTCAGTTCGGTCACAAACCCTGTATGTGGGGCAGCTGCCTTCCCTCTGGCCAAGACAGGTCTGAAAGTGGCCGGCTGCTGCTGGACAGGCAAGGTTGTCTGGTCACAACCCTCCCAGCAAAGGGGGCTGTGGGGGTGTAGAGGATGGGGGCTTGCATGGAATTTTGGAAACTTGAATTACAGTTTCCATAATGTGTCATGATTGCTTAGAAACTGCCTCTTTTTTCCCAGTTGCCAGAGATTCCTGACACTTTTGCTTTAAATTTCTCTGTTCGCTGTCAATTAGCCAGCTTAACTTTCTAGGGTGGCACAGGCCTGATGAAAGTCACTATTCAGCGCTAGCCGTTCTGGGAGGGATTGCGTTGCTGTGGAGATGGAATCTGGCCTTAGTGTTGCCCATTCAGCTGCCGAGTGTTACTTGGGGTTGACTCACAGCCCAGAACACAGCAGGAGGCCACTCCTCATCCAGCACCCAACGTTAGCCAGACCGAGCCTTCTGCTGACCAGCTGTTTGCGCTTGGTACTTGATATGGGCTTGCTCAGACCTGTAGCCACAGAAGTCCATAGCTGAGCCCTAAGGAGCTGACCTCCGGCCTACTAGGATCTCAGCCACACCCGAGACCCAGAGAGGAGTGACTCAGGTTGGCTCCAAATGACCCCAGGTTAACTCACAGCAAACAAAATGAAGTTGACACCCAGTGTCTCCCTGTCAACTTAATTTGCCATTTCCTGGGCAGTGACTGCCACCAGTTCCTAGCACATTTACTCAGCTGTATTTAAATGTGGACAGTTCTGCCAAAATCCCTATTTTGCTTGCCCTAACACTGGGATTCTCCACTCTGCCTGCACATTAGAATCACCTGGAGAACATTGTGAACGCACTGAGGCCCAGCCCTCCCGCAGAGATCTTGGTTTACTTGGTTTATGGGGGGCCTGGACACGGTCTTTTTTTCAGAGCTCCCCGGGTGATTCTAGTGGGTACGGGTTCCACCTACTGCTCTAGCATTTGATTCTGTTAGGAAGGAGGCCAGGCACATACACATTCCAAGTTCCAACTCAGCCATGAACACATACATCTACAGTCTGGCTCATGCCTTCAATCAGTGAGCTTCCTGTGTGAACTCTACTAGGCTCATTTCTGACCTGAAATCTTCCATAATTATTTCTATATCCAACTCTTCCTTCTTGAGTAGTTTTAGTAATTTTTAAGTTTCTGTGTAAATCTCTGGACTGCAAGTCTCAGTTTATAAAACACCTTTGAAGGCAACTGATTAAATTACAAAAATCTAATTATGGAAAAGTAGGCTGAGAATGAAACGAGAGATCATCTTATTGTTTGTACATCTTTTACCTAAACTCTTTTACGTTTATACTTTTTTTGTTTCTCTTAAGTCAACACTCTTATAAATCTTTTTTGTTAGTTTTAGGTTTTTATTTTTTTTTTAATTTTAGAGACTTTTGAACATACACAAAAGTAGACAGAATAGTATCATGAACTACCACATATCTACTGTTTTCGTTTCCTGGCTGCTAAAACAAATACCACACAATAGGTTGGCTTAACAACAGGAATTTAATGGCTCATGGATTCAGAGGCTAGAAGGCTTGCTTCCTCCCAGAGTTGACATCTTCTGGCTGGCCAGCAATCTTTAGGGTTCCTTGGCTTTTCCGTCACGTGGCAATGCACATGACGGTGTCTTCTTTTCTTCTGGGTTCCATTGACTTCCAGCTTCTGGCTGTTCCCCATGACTTCTCCATCTGCATTCAATTTCCTTTGTTTTATAAGGTCTGCAACCATATTGGTTTAAGGTCCACCCTCATTCAGTTTGGGCACGCCTTGCCTAATAACATCTTCGAAGGTTCTATTTACAAATGGGTGCACCCTCATGGAACCAGGGGTTGGGACCTAAACATGCCTTTTGTGGGGGACATGATTTAATCCCCTATACCTACCCACATCCCAGTCTCAAAAATGGCCAAACCTGTCCTATCCCCACACCCCTCAACTGAAACAAATCCCAGGAATCATATCATCTGTAAATATTTTAGTATATTACTCAAAAAGAAATGTTTGTATCATAGCCACAATTTCATTACACATCAAAACAAATTAACCATAGCGTCTAGTGTTAAAATTTCCCAATCATCTCAATATTGTCTGGTGATTTTTAAAAAAATAATTTAAATCAGGATCCAAATGAGGTTTACATATTCAGATTGGTTGATATAACTTTTAAGTCTCTTTTAATCTACAGGTTGCTCCCTCATCTTCTTTTTCCCCCTTGCAATTTATTTGTTGAAAACACTGATTTGTTTATCCTGTAGATTTGCCACAGTCTAGACTTTGCTGTCTCCCTACGGTATAATTTAACGTGTTCTCTATCCCCATTTTCCCTGTAATTTGGTAGCTGGGTGTAGAGCTTGATCAAATTCATTCTCCTTTCAGTGGTGGCATATTCTAACAGGAGGCAGATGATGTTGCTTGTCTCTGTCTGTGTTGTTAGATGCTGCTGATCATTGCCTGCATCCTTTGGTCATTAAAGTTTTCAAAATAGTGATATCTGATTCCGTCATTCCTCCTTCATTTATAAACGGGATACTTCTAGGAAGGAGGAATGATAGAATCAGATATCCGCTATTCATTCTTTGACACCCAGGATAATGGCTTGACACACACCCCTCCCCCCTTATTTACCTTTCAAAACAATGAATTGGTTCCTTAACATCCTGCAGCAGTGACTCAACGGGGCTTCTTTTGTTTTTCCGTATCATTATGACTGCATGGATTTTAACGGATTTGGTGTGTTTCAATCCATGGCAGTGACTATTCCTGTTGACACTTTGGGAGTCTCTTCTTGTTGACTCTGGAAATCCTTTAGAAATGACCTGAGAAGTTTTTGATGGCTTCCTTGTTACCTGGTTTGAAAAGGTACTCTGGCTTGTATATTTTCTACTCAGACCTGGAAGCGGGTCATTTCTCCAAGGAGTCCTGGTTCCATTTAGTGGGAAGTGGTTTTGGAGACCTCCGTCTGGACGCCAGGAGTTTACTTAAGTTTAGTCTTTCTATCCTGGTCTTAAAGTCAGAGTAGCTTTTGGCTTTAGTTCCAAGACCACCCAGCATTGTTTGTGGGATGAACTTGTGTGAGCACTGAGTCAACACTAGTGGGAACAGACAAAGACAATCTTAAAGTGCTTGGAATCTCTTCTGTAGGCAAAAAGGGGTGAGGGGTGGGGGAGAAAAAGAACTCTAGAGCAGGCTCAAACTTTAATGTTTATATGAATCAGCTGGGGATCTTGTTAAATTGCAGCATCTGATTCAGTAGGTCTCAGGGGCCTGAGATGCTGCAAGTCTAACAAGCCCCCCAGGCGATACTGGTCCACGGATGTTGCTAGAGTAGCCAGTAGCGGGGCTCTAGAAGCAATGAGCAGTGAGTGCGGTGTTGAGACGAAATGGCAAAGGAGTTCAGAGCAGGGTGAGCGGCGTTCGTACAGCGGGCAGAGCCCATGCAGGGCCTTGAGCAGGGGCTGGAATTGTTCTTAAATCAGGCGCCAGCACAGTAGGGTGTAGCAACTTCACTTCTAAGGTAAACCTTTTAAATTATTATTATGGTATAACATACATAGAGCAAAGGGCACAAATCGTAAGTTACTAGCTTGATAAAGTTTTTATTGAGATATAATTCATGTACCGTAAAATTCACCCTTTTAAAGCTTGCAATTCAGTGGTTTTTAGTATATTCACAGAATTGTGCAACCATCACCACTATCTAGTTCCAGAACATTTTCATTGCCCCCCAAAGAAGCCCTGTACCCATTAGCTGCCACTCCCCGTTTTTTCCTCCCCCAAGCCCCTGGCAACCAGTAATCTACTTTCCATTCTTATAGATTTGCTTATTCTGGACTCTTCATATAAATGAAATCATACACTACCTGGTCTTTTGTGACTGACCCCTCACTTAGCATAGTGTTTTAAAGGTTATTCATGTTGTAGCATGTATCAGTACTTCATTCCTCTTTATGGCTGAATAATATTCCATTGTATGGATGTACCACATTCTGCTTATCCATTCAGCAGCTGACATACATTTGGGTTGTTTCTGCTTTTCAGCTATTATGAATAATGCTGTTATAACATTCATGTGCAAGTTTTGTGTAGACATATGTTTTCAGTTCTTTTGGGTATATACTGAAGAGTGAATTTCTGGGTCATATGGTAGCACCATGTTTAACTTTTTGAGGAACTATTAGATTGTTTTCCAAAGCAGCTGTACCAGTTTACATCCTTAGTTTGATGAATTTTACTACAGAGTTCACACCCATATCACCACCACCTAGATGAAGAAACAGAACGTTATTGGCTTTCTAGAAGACTTGCCCAAGCCTCCCCCCACCTCCCTACCCCCATTCCCTAGGCAGCCACTATTTTGCCTTCTGTCACCATGGATCTGTTTTGATGGCCAGACTGTGATAGGGAGAACCAAAGGTCTGTTCCCTGTGGTGAGAACAGTAGCAAAGGCATGATGAATGGGGCAGGGCGATCCCAGGTTTAAATTCTTCTATGTGGGCAGATTTTACCTGTTGTCATACCGAGGCCGTGCGTAAACCTCTCCTTACCCTACTTCCTGCACAGACAAAGGACCCTTTCAACGCAATAACAAGTGGTGGGCTTCCCAGTCGGGATCCCTTGGGAGGCAGGGAGGGCACCGTGGAGGCAGCTGAGGTGGGGAAGCAATCTGCAACTACCTACCTGCGATGACAGAATCTTCCACATAAACTGCCACAGTTAAACCCGGTCTGCGGGGGGCAACGTCGTGAGGGAGTCTGCATTTGCAATGGCCCTGTCACAGCCATGCTACTCTGTCCTGTTAGTCCCCATTCACCCCCTACCAGCGAGCTCTTTAGGAAAGACCCAGCCACCCAGACCTCACAACTGCTGAGGCAGGACTTTCCTATGTGGTCCCTGACAGGCAGGGACCTGCAGCATAGGCACTCCAGCAACACAGCCATCTGTTCTGTGGCAGAAAATGCTGGAAAGCCTTGCTCGACTAGGAGGCTTCCCAGGTGGTGGCCTCTGGGGAGTCGGCCTGCAGCTGCCAAGGCGAGGCCCCCCAGCTGCTGGAAGCCCTTCCTCCCTGCTCAGCAGTTCTCCGGCCTCCAGCCCTGCCTTCTCAGACACGCCTGGTCAATCTCTTTCCCCTGAATGGAATGCCTCTTTCTGTTCTAGTCCAAGC
>JAQZBX010017306.1:0-30193 GCA_029593785.1 Cabassous unicinctus | reverse complement strand
TGAAATGCTAGAGTCAAATACATATTACCTTTTTTTTTTGCCTCTTCACAGCAATTGAGAGAAAAACATTTTCATGGAATTGTTTAAATAGGAGAGGTCTTTAAAAACTCGACCGTAGGTAAAGTACTGGGTCATGCCAAGTAATTGTAATGTGTTGGCCATCTAACTGCCACCAAGAAACAGCTGCTTTGCTGGGCTGTTTGCAGATCTTTGGGTGATAACAAGCATCCAATTATCACTTCGAATGGAGTCTGGTCCCAGAGACCTGTCTGTCCTCCGAGATTTAAGAACTCTGTGTGCTGGTACAGCAAGACCCACACAGCTAGTAAAAACAAATAATACCGGTTATTTATGGAGTGCCTCCTATGTGCCGGCCACCGTGTTAAGCAAGTTCTATATGCAGCCTCGTCCTATCTGAACAAGAAGGCAGATGCCATTGTTACCTCCACTATACAAAAGAGGGAATTGATGTCCATGGTCACTAGGTAGTAAGTGTGTCTGGTAGTCTTCAGGCTTGTTCACAAGCTATCCCAATCCAGGCCTTCTTCCTGACACAGGGTAGGATGGCACTTCCTGCCCATTGACGTGAGGATCGTGTGTCTCTGCCAGGCAGAAGCAGTGTCCTCACCCGCCAATAGCACCTAGGCCATAACCTGCAGGGAAGATGAGATGTAATCACATAATAATGTATCTAGAGAGACACAGCATGGTGTCTGGCACACAGTGAGTGTTTAATGAACGTTGGCTATTATTTTAATGGTAGAGAATCATCTAATGTTCGTGAAGCTTCAGCAGCTTCCTATTCTTTATGAAGTCATGGCTAAACTTCTCACCCAGGCAACCACACTCCACTTTGACCTTGATGCTTCGGTATCGGCTCAGTCAGGCCCTGATGTAAGGTCACCTTGACCTTGGCGCCTGGACTGTTCCGGGGAGAATACGAAGGTGAAGACTAGAGCTGGACCTGGGGAGTCAGGGGCTGCTTCAAGTAGCCCCATCTCAGGAGGGTCCTCCAGGTACTGCCTGCCTCAGCCACCCCCTATGGTAGCTGGGAAGGCCCAACCCAGCAGGAAGCCCACCTCTAGTGGAGGCCACGTGGAAGGCAATCCTGGAAGTTAGCATTGGTCACTGTTCCTGTTTAAGGCCAGGTTCTTAACTTATTCATTGCTCTAGGTTTTATATATATATATATGTAGTTTCCTGTTTGGGGCAAGATAGAGTAAGCACACTCCATCATGCCTTTCCCACTGAATGCTACTATAACTCTTGAACAGAATGTATGGAGTAATTATCTGAGGTCACGGAACAGTCAGTGGTAGCAGGTGGAAAGAGATCAGAATTTGAAGCACCACCAAACCTGCAGGACATTTCCCATTTTCTTTCCCCGTCTGGTATCATCCTGCCCAGACTCAAAAGCAGCCTGAAACCTGGAAGTGCACACCAAACGCAAACTGAAAAGAGCTCCAAAAAAACCCTCCTTCTGGACTAAGGAGGGAGAAAAGGGACTTGCAAGGGTCACAGAGGGTGGGGGAAATCTCATTGTGTTTTGTTTTTTTTTTTCCAGTCCCTCCCCAAGAAGATACTTAGAACTCTGCAGAAAGAGAAGCCTTCCCTACATCTAGAGAAGCTGCTATCCCAAGTGGGGAGGGCAAAGCCCCATTGCTTTGTTCTCTCTCTCTGTCCTCCCGCTGCTCGACCCCATTGTCAGAGACAGTTAAGGCAAGTGTGCAGCAAAGTAGGAAAACTGAAGTCCCAGCCTACCATGAGGATGTACCCTTTGCAGCACCAGTCTTCTTGGGTTATCATCTTACTTACTATTGCTTTATAGGAGTTTGCTATATATTCTGGACAGAAGTCCTTTGTCCTATACATACATATTTCTCTAATCTGAGGTTTGTTTTTCTTCATTTTCTTATTGTTCTGAAGAACAGAAGGTTTTCATTTTGACGGAGTCCAATTTACTGATTTTTTTCTTTTCTAGTTAGTGCCTTTCTGTCTTGTCTAAGGCACTTTGCCTAACCCTAGGTGGAGGATATATTCTTCTATGTTTTCTTTGAGAAGCTTTATAACTTTTAGCTCTTACATTAAGATTTATCATGCATCTCAGTTTAATTTATTGAGCATGATAGGAGGTAGGGATCAATGTTCATTTTTCCCCCATACAGATATCCAGTTGTTGCAGCACGAGTTTTTGAAAAGACTTTCCTTTCCTCGTTGAGGAGTGCTGCCGTGGCTCTGACGACTGACTGTGTACACGTGAGTGTATTTCTAGACTCCCTGTCTGCTTCCATTGTCTATCTTTATACCAATCCCTTGCTGGCCTATTGATTGCAGCTTTACAGTCAATCTTGAAATCAGACAGTGTTAAGTCCGCCAATGTGGTTTTTTTAAAGGTTGTCTTGGCAATTCTAGGTCCTTCGTATTTCCACATCAATTTTAGAATCAGCATATCTATTGGGATTGCATTGAGCCTAGAGATCAATTTGGGTGGGCATCAGATTATTGAGGCAAAATCCTCAGGGCATCAGGGAGAACAGGTGGAGGGAAATCCTGGCTTCAGAAAGGAGTGGCCAAGGTTGGCAGCCGGTCCAGGAAGGAGAGCCGATTCACAGATCCTGCTTGTACTCCCTCCTTTCTTCAACCACTCTTTGGGTCTGACTCATGGAGTCATGGACGCACCTTCCTCTGTGTACCTTTGGCACCGACGTGAGCACAGCTCTGTGTGGGCACATTCACATGTTGAGGACGAGTGCCAGCCTAAGGAGAATATGGTCTGGGTCCTCCCAAATCAATCAGACTAATTGGTCCTTTCTGTTCTACAGACAGAAACCTTGTTTTATGGCTGCAGACCCAGGCAGGACACATTCCAGAGACTCGTGTCACCCTTCCCAGAGCTGAGTAAACGCACGACTGGGCGGTGCATAGAAAACGCTGTCACTCAGACACACGGCCTTGCGTGAGTTTTGCCAACATAAAATCCTCCCCCAAAATTTCTCCCTTTACCTCATGTGCTCTCCGGGGGCCTGGAGCCTGCTGGTTTCCTACCAGCCTCCTTCTCCCAAGTGAGGCTTCTGCACATTTTCTTCTAAATTCAAATTTCTCAGGGATAAAATTAGATCAGAGATCTGGTGTTGCCGGGAAGCCGCCTAGAGAGTGGGTGGCTTCAGGCCATTAACGGTGAGAGTAAGTTAAAATAACACCGAGAAAAACGATGTTGCATGTGGGAAGTAGAAGCCCTCACAGCTATTATCCCAAGACCCCATTACATCTTTCTCCACCCTGGGTCTACTGTCTGTTTTTCTAGTTGGTTTAGGCCTCAAAATGATACCTGTTTAAGCCAAATTCTTAATTTTTCCAGCTGGTTAAATCATGCCCTTCTTCTTCTACTACTACTCCTGATAAATGATGCCCCTCTCTGAGAGACTTAGCTCAAATGTCACTGCCTCTGCAGAGCCTTCCCTGCTTCCCCCAAGCCCAGGTAGCTTCTCTCACGTGACCCAGGACGCACAGCTCTGCAGCAGTGTGCTCGTCCCTGGGCCTGCCGCTCGCTACACAGCAAGCGCCTCCTCGGCAGCCACTGGACATACTCATCTTTACATTCCATGTGGTGTGCACCCGATAAATATTGAGTCACAGGAGTGAGTCGGTGCTTAAAACAAAAGTCTAGGGTAGTTCAGTGGTTTGAGCACCTGCTTCCCATGTACGAGGTTCCTGGTTCAATCCCCAGTACCGCCAAAAAATAAAAAAAGTCTAAGGCTAATTCCCATGTACGGTCCTATCACTGACAAGGATAGAAAATTGGTGGACCTACCCCCGAGGCATGTGTTTGTTGCCTTGGGTGTTTTCATGGGGCCGGTGGTAGTGGGGGGAGGCCTGGGAGACCCACTGGGGTGAACTCACCGAGCGCCGGACCAGGTTCCACACCCCACCCAGGGAAGCCTTACCCGGGAGCCAAGGTTGAGGGGGGTTAGACTGCGTACGAGCTTTCACTGGGCTTACCGGCCTTCAGAGCAGGGGGCTGGGGTGTCATGTGGATAGAATCAGATGTCCTCCACCCCTCCCTCCTCAGAAAATTTGACTTGAAATCTAATTCCTGGCTTTGAATGAGCCGGACCTTCCCTGTGATTTCTCAAACAAGGATTGACTTCCTTGGGGTTTTCTCCTCAGTCCCCTTTCCACACGAGTGACCTCAGTTCTGTTTATCCTTCACCATTTTCCATTTTAAAGTGTCCCCTCTTTTAACATTACAGGCGTTGAACAGACTTGAAGTTTGTGGTCTCAGGAGGGGTCATGTTGAGGTGCATGTGGCCTACTCCAAGCTCTGTGATTCTGGTCACGTCGTGCCCTCCACCACTCCCCCCCGGAAATCACTTCTATTTAAATCGGTCATGACTCCAAGAAGGGCATCTTTCATGTGTATTTGGCCTTAACAAATGGCCAGGACTGGTTTTCATTAAAAAGCTATCTTCATGGGTGCTGTTGGTCTTATGTAGCTTTAATAGAGGATTTTGTTTCTATTTTTCAGCACCATTAGTTGCCATGATTACAAACTTCCATTTTTAATATAACATGATTCACAGCAATGCATGGTTTTACTTTTTTTTTTTTTTTCTGGGAGAACCACTTTTCTGGCAGAAAACTAAATGGGAGTAGGAAGCCAACAGTCATTCCTAGAAAAATAAATATTAATTAGACTCTCATTTACTTCAAAGCATAGCCCACCAAACCAACTGTTGTTGTAAATAAATTTCTCTACTTTGTTCTGAATATTTTAGTTTTTCCTCCCTTTTTCTGTTCTCTACATAACCACCAGCTCTTTCAAAGCAGTTGGGGAGCTGTGTGTATAGTGAAGGAGCTAGAAAAGTTGTGAGAAGAGAAGCTAAAGACAGCTGTCAGTACAAGTCATAGGATCTCTTCAGTCCTTTTCTTCTTTGGAAAACACTCTGGAACAAGAGGTGCCCCCCACCCCACCTCTCTGGGGATTCTTTTTTCACATTCCATTGATTCACACCTGGTTTACTCCTCAGGTAGAACCACCCTTCCCAGGCATCTGACACAGACACGAGTACCACCTGGCACCTTATCCATGGGGAGCCCAGCTTTGGGCTATGAGAGAAGCAGAGGGGTAGGGGTTTCACAGGGACCCCCCTAAAGAACACTATGAAGGCCTCCTCGTGTCCACTTGGAAATGGCAAGGTACATTTGTGGCAAAGTACACATGTGACAGGCAGTGTGACAAATTCTCCAGAACCCTAAGAGGATGGTGCAGAGTGGTTAGGGAAGCTGGCCAAGGTCACACAGCTAGTACAAGGGTGGAGCCTCGATAAGAACCCAGGCAGTCTGGCTCCAGAATCCACACCTTTTTTTTTTTCAGGAGGTACCAGCGAATGAACCCAGGTGCTCAACCACTTGAGCTACATCTTTTCCCCTGAATCCATACTTTTAACCACTACCAGACTGCCTCAAAATAATACATCCAAAGTGCTTGGCACAATTATGTCAAGTGTTGGCAAGGAAATGGAGAGACCAGGACAGCCATGCACTGCAGGTGAGAGTAGAAATTGGTACAAATGTGCTGGTAAGCTATTTGACAGTTTCTTACAAGGTTAAATGATATGCCATATGACCCAGCAATTACTCTTCCATTATGTCTACTTACATATAAACTGCAGAGTACTCAAAACTACTCTATGCTGTTAGAGGTGAGAGTGGTGATTGCCTCTGAGGACAGTGCCTCGAAGGGGCCAACAGGAAGACTACTTGGGGTGCTGGTGATATCTGCTTCTGGCTCTAGTTGCTGTTTACATGAGTGCGTTGTCTTTGTGAGAATTTATTAATATTAGTCATAAAAAGGAAAGAAGTTTCCGATGCACACTACAACATGGGTGAACCTTGAAAACATTAAGCTAAGTGAAATAATCCAGATATAAAAGGTCACATTGTATGACCCCACTTATATGAAATATCTAGAATAAGCAAGTTTATAGAGACAGAAAGTAGATTAGAGGTTACCAGTGACTGGTGGTAATTGGAACAGTTTCCGTTTTGGATGATAAAATTTTGGTAATAGATGGCGGTGATGGTAGTACAACAATGTAATTAATGCTAGTGTATACTTAGAAATGGTCAAAATGGCAAGTTTTTTGTTATGTATATGTTACCACAATAAAATTTTAAAAATTACCGGGTACACACTTAAGAACTGAATGCGATTCTGCATGTATGTTTTACCTGCATAGAAAGTTTTACTTTTAAAATAAAAGCTATCATAATGCCGTAACAGAAGACAAGCCCATTGTGAGTTTCGCTGCCTCCTCTCCCTTCTGTTTGCCTGCATGGGGGTATCTGGATATACCTGGCAGATTCCTCTTGCCCAGGCACTAGCCTTCAAATGATGTTGCAGGGTCACTGTGGGGTGCCCAGAGTCTAAGACCTGGAAATGTCGGGGATCTCCAGTCTGGACCAAGGCCAGATGGAAGTCCATTCTCTCACTGGTCATGGGAGACTGCTCCCTCCCTTTCTCTGAAGGCATTGGTGAGTAGTAGATAGATTTCCATACCCAGGAGAGTATGGTTTGAATTTAGTAACTGCTGGAAACTTATTCTGCCACTGGGCAAATCCTTTAGCATGACTGAGCTCCCACTTGCTCATGGCAAATGCTGCAAAGGCCTAATATAGGTAGAAGTACAGTTTGTGCTGCAAAGTGTGATGGAAACCTTGGCCTCATTAAAAATGATGGAGTCTGAGCATGGAGAAAGAAATCCAGCCTAGCCAGAGTAGCCCAGCATTGCTCACGTTCCCCACTCAGAGTTTCATGCTCCTGGCTCTGCTTGAAAAAGACTTAGGCTTAACTCCTGCTGTTTATGACGTGGTCTCTGCCAATGTCCCAACAGACAAGGTGACAGCCAAAGATGCATCAGGATTGGGGCTTATTGCAAGCCCCGTGATGAATGCCACTTCCTAGGATTCACTGGATCTAAAAGCAGCACCAGATAGTAGGTTTCATCGGCAGTAATGATCCCTGCCCTTGTGAGACATCAGAGATTTCAGTTGGAAGGGGTCTCAGGGAATGTGGCTAACTCAATCTTTTCTGTTGCAGGAATCTCATCCACCAAACCCCCAATAAAAGCTTGTCCCACCTCTGAAAATCTCCAGTGACAGTGAACTTGTTATTTTCCAAATATCTCTTTCCATAGGGCGATCTTGAAGATTCATAAATTTGAGCATGCATCAAGATACTGAGAGAAGGAGGCACTGGGAGGAATTGGTTTGATATGAACAGAACCTGGAAATCAGCCCCTGCTGGAAAGTGGCATCTGTGACCCATCCAGAAGAGCCAGGTCCCCTTGCAGTATCTCTGCCACATGGGACCAAGGGGCCCCAGGAGGCACCACAACTAAGGATGCCTGACCTGGGATAAGGGGTGAGAGGAGGTTGGGCAGAGGCCTAGTGAGGTTCATGAGCTCTTGTTTTTACCACATCCATGGCATGAAGAAGCCTGGGCTGTGGGCAGGTACATGACCCAACCAAATTGGGAGGGTAATGCTGCCTAGTGCAGCAGTTCTCAAGCCTCAGGGTCTCAGGACGCATCTATACAATTACTGAAGACCATAAAGAGTATTAATAGGTTATAGCTATCAATAATAAAAAGTAAAATGAAAAATGATCTTAAATATTTAGTTAGTAATTTATTTTAAAACAAGAATAAAAAAATGAAAAATAAACCCATTGTTTTTTCCAACCCATAAACATCTAGTAAGAAGAGTGATGCTATTTTAAGTTTTTGCAAATCTCCTTAATATATGGCTTACTAGAAGACAGCTGGAGTCTCATACCTGCCCCTGCATTCAATCTGTTATGCTATCACATGCTTCTGGAAAACTCCACTGTATGCTCATGAGAGAATGAAAGGCTAATGCTGTCCTAGTATTATTGTGAAAATAGTTTTGACCTAGTGGACTCAGAAACACCCAAGCCACACTTTGAGGCCCTCTTGCCTAATGATGACTATATTTTGATGTCATATTGCCTGGATTTGAATCCCACTTCTGCCACCCAGTAAGTGCTCAATAAACATTAGCTATTGTTGCTATTATTATCATAGCATGTACTTAATTAACTTTATTTCTAAAGCACAACTTCTGGAACCTCTCACAGTAGGAATCCAAAAAGTGCCTCAACTTCAGTAATGAGCAATATACTTTAAATTATTGCTGCATAAATGTGTGCCATTGTGATTTTACTTTTACAAATAGGATTAATTTGGAATGAATCCTAATAACAGAATGGAACCTTGCCATAGAAATATTGACTTCCTGGCCAGAGGACAAATGTCCCTCATTGCTATGAGAACTTGGGCCAGTTATTTAATCTCTCTGAGCTTCAGTTTGTCACTTCTATAAAATGAGGTTAAAAATAGTACCTGCCTCAAAGATTTTCTGTGAGAATTGAATAAGATAAGGCATGAATGCACATAGCTCAGCATCTGGCACATAGTCAGCACTCGATAAATATTACCTCTTATTACTTTTAACCAAAGGTTTTCCACAGCAGGTCTGAGTGGTACCATCTGGGACTCAACTATCTATAAGTACTATAAGGGTGTTTGCTGTTGGCACAGAAATAACTCCCTAGATAAGCCAATTTGCAGGATTTTAGGCCAGAATTTCAAATTAAATTTCTAGTATTTTCTTTAGGTGCCTGTGTCCTCAGAGCAAAGCGTACAAATGGTTGGGTTCACAGGCCTATTTGGGGGTGTGCCCTGCTCTTTGGAAGGTGGCCACCTGGCCGTCTCCCCAGGTTCCCCAGAGGCTGAGTCACACACTGGGTGGTTCTGCCAGCACAATAAACACGTCATTCTTGCCTGCCAACCTGAGGATTATGATGGACTCTGGCATGTGGAGTCCTTCTACCTATGGATAGTGATGGTTTCTGGACTAAGTCAGATGAAATTAACAGCAAAGATGTAAACTTCCATTCTTAGCAAAAGTCCAAATGAGTCTCTTTTCCCTCCATGATTTTATGGTCAAAATCCTTCCTGAAAGCTATTGTATATGTTTATTTTTTCCTTTCCTGATAATGATTTATAGATAATAAAGTAATTAAAATATACTTTTCAGCCAGATCTAGGAATTATTTTTTCTGTCTTAGCACTGTAAACCGCCCCCCCCCCATCATATGTCTGGTTACTATCTACAGTGCTGTCAAGTAATTGTTATTCAACCATGAACCAAGCATTTATTGAACTCCACCTGTTTTCCAAACATTGCAAGTAGATAACAAAGGTGAAAGGATAGGCCGCGTGTGATTCCTGGTGCGAGGAGCTCACTCTTGGAGACATGGAGACAGCTGCACAAACAAATGCCCACAGTGCAGAGGGACTTGTGAAGTGGGCACCTGGGGAGCCTGCAGGTCAGAGGTGGATCGAGCTGGCAATTTGGTCTGACAAGGACAAGATCCCTCCATGTGGGACACACAGCACCTCGTCCTCTCCTCTTCCCCTGCGACCCCCACATGGCTGGCTCCTCTCACCATCAGTTTGCATTTCAGATAATCACCTCTGCAGAGAGATGCTCCTGCCTATCTTGAGGAACTCCCTCCCTTGTTCCAGCATTTCTATCATATTGGTCTGTTTTATCATTATTCACAGTACTGATCATTATTCAGACATTTTATGTATGTTTACTTGGACATCATCTACTCTCCACACCCAGTAGACACTCTGAGCATTTGTTGAATGACTCACCAACTCTCTGAATGAAATGAATGAATATGTTCAGAAGATGCTGATTGAATTAAATTAATCTAAATCACATGGAAAATTTGGGTGGACAGTTGAAAATGGCTCATGTGATATATGAAATTACAGAATGTTTTCTCATGAGAATATTAAGGGTCTTCTATGATTTTAGAATAAAGTGGACTAAAGTGAACACGAGAGAGATTTTGTGATAAGGCCTTACAAATCAGAAAAGTACGTCAAAGCAAGGACTATATCTATAGACTTTGAGAAAAAAATGACCATCAGTTTTGTTGTCTTATCTCTTTACCTGCCTGAAAGCAGAAGGCTGAACCATATGTAGTCTAGAGTACTCAGCCAGCCTTGCCCCAGAGAATATTTCTGGGATCTTCAGGCACATGTGTGTGTGTATATATATATAGATAGATAGATAGATAGATATATACACACACACACATAACATACACATATTTATATATAAATGTATACACACGTATTTGTACACACACATATATACACATATATATACACAAACACACACACGCATACACACACATGGGAACAGTATAAATATGGGGAGGTTATTTAATCAGTTCAACTTGAACTGCACAAGTACCCGACAGGTCAGCTATCTCCTCTGTCCCAGTTCTCAGGCACACACTGCGATGATGCATTCTGGAACATTCTTGGCACTAATGAATAATGAGTTCATCTGCTGGCAAAGGTGCCATGTACATTTGGAGCATTATTGCAAGACTTGAGAGCCACCTTTTCACATTTTGGAGATTTATTTTTCCAGGAACCACACAGAGGCCCGACATGGTGCCAGGCCCATTGCAGGGAACCAGGCATGCAGAGAACCTGTACCAAAGATGGAGACAAGCAAGTGATAATTGATCATCATGTGGGGGTGGGGTGGGAAGGATACTGCTGAAGTACACCCAGGCCATCAGGAGAGCAAGAGATGGTTTATAGATATCACCAAGGTTCCATAAGCAAAAATCTAACGGCTAAATAAAAGCTTGCTGCACAGAGTAGGGGAGTGAGGATGGCTTGATCAGGAGGCAGAGGGAACCATGTGTGCAAGGGCAAGGAGAGGAAACACAGCCTGCAGAGCTGAGGGTGCCTGGAAGTGGCAGTGGCCCAGATGCAGCTGCAGAGGCAGACAGGGGCCCCACTGCAAGGGCCTTGAGTGTGAAGCCAGGGAGTAAGTGTCCAGTAAGGCAAGGGGTGTCCCTGAAGGATGGCTGCAGATGTATCTTTTAGAAAAAAGCCTTCAGCAGCTGTGGAGAGCACTGTAAATGGATGTTGGGGCGCTTAACAATTCTGGGGAGCAGAAAGCAAACAGAGGAGATGGATATGAGAGTAAAATGGGAGATGCCGCAGGACAGGACCCGGAGACTGATGGGCCATAACAGAGAGGCTGAGGGGAAGGGAGCAGCTGCCTGGGATGAGAGCAGCTATGCACCAGGCCCTGCTCTGGGGCAGGTGGTGGGGTCCACAGTGAACAGAGCAGACCCCGAGACCTGCACTCCTGGTGCTGGTCACTAGTGGGAGGGGCCAGACAGAAACAACCAAGCGAGTCTGCAAATGTGTAGGTCCTTAGGAGAACTCTAAAGGAAGGGAGGGATGGACAGCGCTAGCAAAGAGGCTGGGAGGTTTGGACTTTTAGGTAAGGTGGCCTGTAAGAGAGGCCCTTCAGTGAAGACCTTCAGGGTGTGAAGAAGCCAGGCCAGTGGCCCTCTGGGGGAAGCACCTTCCAGGAGGAGCAAGGGGCAAGTGCAAAGACCCTGAGGCGGGAGCATGCCTGGCCTGCACCAGGAACCTCAAGGGGGTGAGTGTGGCCAGAAGGAGCTGGGAGGAGAACAATGAGATCAGAGAGCTGGGGGTGTGGGTGGTGGCAGACAAGGACCACCTGTTCACCTGTTAGGCTGGAAGTGTGGAACTGCTCAGATTTGGGATTTATTTTAAAGGTCAAGCCACCAGCCATTGCTGATAGATTGGATGTGATCTGAGAAACAGGAGTCAAGGTTGACTTCAAGATTTTTGACCTGAGCTTCTGGTAGATTGCAACTGCTGTCTCCCCGGGCCAGGAAGGCAGGAGGTGGAGCTGGTTTCTGGATGAGGGGTTTAGTTTGGGACAGGTGAAGTTTGGGAAGCAAGGTAGAGATGGCCCAGTTAACAGTGAATTATAGAGGCCTGGGGCCCTGCTGGCCTTCAGAGGGAGCTGTGGGATAGGGCAATAGGAAGGCCAAGTGGGAGGCTCCTGATGAGACCATCCCCCTAACTTTTACAGGGTCTGAAATTCCATCTTTAAAGTCCTGCTTCCTAGTGGACCTGCATATAATAATCACCAGTGAAGACTTTTGAGGTACAGATTCCTGGGTCTTACTTCAAACCTATTGAATAGGAATCTCAGAGGTGGGACCCAAACAGATTCAATTTTTCAAAAACCTCAGGGGATTGTGATGGGCACCAGTGGATAAGCTTCTCCAGATTGAAGAGGGCTTTCTGAAGGTTTTATTTCTGTTTTTAATGTAAGGGGGTAGAAGGTATGGCAGAGTACCAGAAAAAGGACACAGTGATTTAGCTCACTCTAAAGCATTAATGACTTATCGAATGTCATTCAATTTTAAAAAAATCTATTGTGCCAGGCACTCTGTGGGTGTTAGAAATGAGATAGTGAACACAAAGGTGCAATCCCAGACCTTGTGGAGATTACAGTCTAGAAAGTCTGCTTTAAAAGCATGGAGAAGGGAGGGAAACCGGTGACACCTGGCAATTGTACCCAGGCTGCCTTCCCACTCTCTCTGCCTGAAAAGTGGCTCTCTGTGGCCTGAGCTCAGAGAGGTGGCGTGCCCAGACCTGCAGGTCAGGATGAGACTCCAGAGAAGAGGTTCCTTGTCCTCCACCACCTTCTTGGACTTCAGCTGAGTACTCAGCATTTCAGCCCTAGACACCCCTTCAGAGACCAAATGGGGAAGGGACGCCCAAACCCAAGAGAGCAATAGCCCTGGGAAGGTACCCCCTGAGAGGGCCAGACCAGACCCAAGGGGCAGTGAGGATGCAGGACTTGAGCGCGAGGGAACCTCACACCTTTCTGCTTCTGTTACTCCCTGCCAGCATGAGGGGCCCAGAGAGTTTGTCCCAGGCCTGTGGGACTGCCACCCTAGCCCTCTGTCAGGATCAAAGAGGTCTGAGCTCTGCACACCCTGACAAACGCTCAGGGCTTGGTTTCCAAAGTTGGCCCCTTGGCATCAACGGCAACTTCCAGAGGGGCGGAGGGAAAAGATCAGGACTTCTGTCCTGCCACTAGCAGGGAGCGGGCCAGCTTCAAGACAGCAGCTCTCAGATGTCTGTTAAGTTGAGAAAAAGAACAATGATCACCAGTTCAGAAGACAATGCCTCTACTAACAGAGTAAGGCTCTTTTGGGAAGCAGGACTACAGTCCCTCTCAGACTAGATCAAGTAGGGTGAGTGGGTGGGGGTGGGCTACCGTGGGGCACCCAGGGGGACAGACCGCTTAGAAACCCCACCCCAGGAGCTGTGATGCAGCTCCCTCGTCGCTCTGGCTTGCTCCTTTTCCTTCAGAGCACTCGCTTTACCTCCTGTTCTCTCCTCACGTGTTCTTTCATCTTCAGCAAATACTGCTCACTGCCTCCTCTCTAGCTCCCAGTTCAGATTTTGAAGGAATCAGGTTGACCACCTCAGTCTAGGGGAAGAGGTGCCTGGTATCTGGCAAGCTTATGTGCTGGCTGCCCTTGGTTTAAGGGCATCTTTGTCAGATTAACGGGCAGCCTGCTGGGGCAGCCTGGTCGGCAGGCTCTGGCCTGCGGTTCTCCTCAGTAGAGGCAGTGGGTAGCAGGGACTATGACAGGAACTTACCAGAATACCATTACCTTAGCCTGAAACCTCAAGATTGGCTTGTTCCATGTTCATCCCAAGTCAGCAATTCTCTCTTATCCCCTGTCCCCATAACATTATTTCCATTATTCATTTTGTCACTCATTTACTCTGGAGAGATAGCAAATTCCTTGGAAGGCAAGGCTGGCCTTAGGCAGGGTTTGGTTTTTTTTGTTTGTTTTGGTTTGGTTTTTTTTTAGTTAGGCCAGTAAAAAGAATTTATTTGGGAAATGCGGGAAAGAAACAGAGCTTGCTGAGAAATGGGAGAGAAAGACGGAAATACACACCAAGATTTGGTGCGGGCCCCTCTAGGCAGAGAGAGAGAGCTCTGCCTCGTGTGATTACCTTTTAAACTGTTATTTATTCCACCCCCTTGCTAATGATAAGGGGATGGACCCCAGCGGTTATTGGTTACCCCATCTGTGGTGGGGGCCAGTGGTGAGGTCTTTATGGAATATCCAGGGCCAAGGGGAGTTACCGAAAAGAGAAACTGGGACCTCAAGGTTAAACTCAAGGTCCCAGCAAGGCCTTGCAGTCATGTTGTCTGCTGGCCATGTGGTCTGCTGGCCATGTTGTCCATCAGCCATGTTGTGGGTCGTCTTCTCCTCCGTTACCCTGTACTAACCTGCCTCAACTCCCCCCTCAGAGAGTTCGCGCTTTTACTCTTAAGGGGGTGCTGAGGAGCGATGATCATTCTTCTGTGGTTACTTCCTGCTGGTTAGGGCAGTAGTCCCTGTCTGACAGGGAGTAAACCTCTCTGGCTAGTCTATTGAGGCTAAGGGAAGACGGGTCCGACACTGTGGTTGGAGCTGGCTGAAATCCCTGCGTGACTAATATCTTGTTTTGGAAGGCATTGAATCTGGAAGAAATAAACTTAGAATTTTGAAGATATATGGCCCCACCAAAAGGATAAAGAAGATGGAGGTAAGTGGGCCCAAAAAGGGGCACCAGCCATGACATACTGGACCATGAGAGTGAGAAAGGCCAGGTGCTTCCAGAGGCTGCATCCTCCTGAAGTTGATGGGCTTCATCTTGTGGGTTTTGAATGCTGTTTAGGACTATTCCAGAGCGATTTATATAGAAACAGCATTTTCCTTGAGAAATAGGCATGTACCCCATTACCACCACCCTGGTGCTGCTGTTAGCATTTTAAGGGCTCTGCCATTTTGCAGCACTACAGCAGCAAGAGAGTTTGCTGTTTTAGGACTTCTAAGGCACAGTTAGTTTCTTCTATGCTGTTAGTTAGAATAGATAATGGGGTTTGGTATAAATTGCCAATCCCAGTTTTCTATGGTGGTGGTTATGCTTAAGACAGTTAGCTAAGAGGGGGATGAGAAGAGGCATTGCCCTTTTAGTTATTGTATAGGGAGAAGATACAGGAAATGAACAGACAATGTTTCCTAAGGGGTGCCTGGCTTGCCTTCCCCCTCGCAATAGGCGTTTGGGCTACAGTTAGAGGGAACAGTTGGCTTTGACACAGACACTACTTAGTTTTGTCTTTTGAAGAGTTGTTTCAGGCCATCCAATGACTGGCACATGTACGTCCCCCCATCAGGTGCTTTTGGTGAGTTGGCACTTCCTTGGGCAGCTGGTTTTGACTTCACTCAGGATAAGTGCGCCCAGCTGGCAATCCCTTTAACTTTAACAGCAGTTTCTGGCAGGGGTCTGGGAGCACCACTCTCTTACATTTCTCCTGGCAATGGCTCGCCAAATGAAGACGGAGAAGCATTGGATTCCTCTAAGCTCTTGGCTATGATGCATAAGAGAATTTATGAACACGCCAGTTTAGTTAGGCGAGTAAAAAGAATTTATTTGGGAAATGGGGGAAAGAACATAGCTTGCTGAGAACTGGGAGAGAAAGACAGAAATACACACCAAGATTTGGTGCGGGCCCCTCTAGGCAGAGAAAGCCTTATGTGTTTTTATCTTCGCCCCCATCACCACATGGTACCACTCAAATGTTTATTAGTATGCTAAGAAATGGGGAAGAGAAGAAATGGAGCACTACTGGATTTGGAAATTGAAAGCATAAGTTTGAGGCGCACAAGGCTCTTTCTCTGTGTGACCTATTCTCTCTGAGCCTCAGCCTTAAATTCTGCAAAATGAATGGACTAGAATCTATCAGTTCAGTACTCCAAAGTCCCTGAAGGACTTGAATGGGCATCTTTAATATGCTAATGGAACATTATTAACCTCTCAGAGGGAAAGTAAAGTGTAGAACACTTCCCATATTCACTTGTCCAGAGAATCCATTATACATGGAACTTCTTATGGGGCTTTGGTTGGGAAAGATGAAATCCCTGTTGAGAGAACACATTACCTCTAAGTATTGCTTTAGCTCTAAAGGCTCTCTGACCATATATGAGTCTGTTTGATGCTTCCCATTTATTGGCCCAGAATAAATTGCTTTGGATTTACGTTAACATGATCTTGGCTACTTTTGGTCATTTCCTGTCTACATCACATTCATAGTTGTCTGAGGTTCATTTCCCTCGTTTATCTATGCCCTGACTGACAGGTAACCAAGGCTACCAAGTCAGATTCTACAAAGTTGCTTCTCCTTATCTTGGGGAATAATATGGTACCTCCCGTCATCAAGAAAGATAAGATGCAGTTATTCTGCTGCTGACACACATGTCAAGGTATATTAGTGGGCAGCTTTTATCTCAGAAGTTCCCCTGAGTTGTCATTTCACTGCCCGATCATTATCTCACCCCTGTGATTAGTGGGAGGTACAATCTTGACTTGCAGGTTTATTGCAGCAAAGTTAAATATCTTTCATTACTTTGATGAATGGCCAGGTATTATAACTGACTGGGGAACAAGGAGCAGGGAAAACACTGTCAAATGCAGAGATATGGGGGTGATCAGAGCTGCCATTGGACCTGGGGTGTGCCCCTTATGTCAAGGAAAAGCATGTTTGGGTGCCAGCTGCAGGCAGCACGTTGCACGCAGCCCTCTGAGCCATGTCTCTGAACAGTGAGAATCTAATCTCTCCTTTTGAGGCCTATTCTTGATTTTCAGAGAGGTAAGTCCAGGCACATTCAGCACAAAAGGTATCCAAGGTTTTATTTGTAGATGAGAGTACATTCTGGAATCACAATAATGTGAGCTTTGGAGCCAGCTAGTGTCTGATTTACATCTTGCCTCCACCACTTGGTGACTCTAAGTAGGGCCCTTAACTACTCTGAACCTTGGCTTCCTCATATGTGAATGGGAATGACACCAACCCCTATTGCAATGGTTTGCAGCTGGGGGAAATTTTGTCCCCAAGGAGATCTGGAGACCAATTTTGGTTGTTACAATTAAGGAGGGGATGTTGCTACTAGCATCTAGAGGGTAGAGGCAAGGGATGCTGCTAAGCACCCTACAGTGCACAGGAGAGCCTCCCACAACAAAGAATTATCTGGCCCCAAATGCCAATAGTTTTGAGGTTGGGAAACCCTGCCCTATCTTTACAGGGTTGATAGTGAGCTTTGGAAATGAGGCATGCAGGGTGCTTGGTATGTACCTGGCATGGAGTCAGCCCAATAAAGAGGTGTCCTACTCACTGAAAATCAGGGAGTTTGTGACAATCACATAAAAATATTTGAGCTCACTAGAATCTTCAAAGTATGAAAAGGAACAAATGCTCTCATACCCAACACAGTCGCTGCTACATTATGAATGCCTAAGAAACATAAAGAATTTTAAAATGATTGACTGAAGCAAATAGTGAGGAGTAAAGGAGAGTATCCATGACTGCTGGACAACTCCAAGCAGTCTAATATATGTGTAATTAGAGTCCACATAGAAGAGGAGAGAGAGAGGAGGATTGAAAAAAACATTCAAAGAAATAATGGCCAATATTTTTTCCAAATTTAATGGTAACTGTAAACCACAAATACAAGAAGCTCAATCAATTGCAAGCTCAGGAAACATGAAGAAAACCACACCAAGACACATCATAATTAAATAGCTCAAAACCTATGATAAAGAGAAAATCTTGAAAGCTGCCAGAGGGAAAAAGACATGTTATATTCAGAGGAACAAAGATAGGATAAAAACAGATTTTTCTTTGGAAACAATGAAAACAAAGAAAACCAAAACAAAACAAAAAAAAAACCTGTCAACCTGGAATTCCATACCTAGCAAAAGTATTTTTCCAAAATGAAAATTAGACTTTTACAGACATGAAAAAAACTAAAAAATTTCATCACCAACAGGCCCACACATGCAAAAGAAAATGATAGATGGAAATGTGAAAGTACACAAAAGAATGAAGAACACTGGAAATGGCAACTAGGTGGGTAAATCAATGAGTTTTCTTATTCTTTAAATATCTTTAAAAGATAATTGACTGGGGAAGCAGATGTGGCTCAAGTGATTGGGCTCCCATCTACCATATGGGAGGCCTGGGGTTCAATTCCTGGGGCCTCCTGGTGAAGGCAAGCAGGCCCACATGGCACAGAGAGCTGACGGCCCACATGGCTCAGAGAGCTAGTGCAGCAAGATGACGCAACAAAGGGAGACAAGCAGACATAGAAAAACGCACAGCGAATGGACACAGTGAGCACAAGCAGCAAGGGGGGGCGGCGATAAATAAATAAATAAAACAAATCTTAAAAAGAAAAGATAATTGACTGGCTAAACAATAGTAATAACAATGTAAGGTGAGGTTTATAACATTTGCTGAAGTAAAATGCATGACAACAATAGCACAAAAACCAGGAGTGGAGAAATGAAAATGTACTCTTGTAAGGGTACATGAAGAGGTATAATATTACTTGAGGGTAGACTGTGATAAGTTAAGGATATATACTAGAAATCCTAAAGTAACTACTGAAATAATATGAAGAGTGACAGCTAATAAGCCAACAAAATATTTAGATAAAATGGAATCAGTTCACTGAAGATGATATACAAATGGCCATTAAACTCATGAAAAGATGATCAACATCATTAGTCATCAGGGAAATGCAAATCAAAACCACAGTGAGATATCACTTCATACCCACTAGGAGGGCTAGAATCAAAAGCCAGATAATAACAAGTGTTAGAAAGGATGTAGAGAAATCATAACCCCCATACACTGCTGATGGGAATGTAAAATTGTTCAGCTGCTGGGAAAACAGTCTGGCAGCAACTCAAAAGGTTAAACATAGGACCAGCAATTCTACTGCCAGGTATACACCCAAGAGAAATGAAAGCATGTGTCCACACAAAATTTACACATGAATGCTCATAATAGAATAGCCAAGAGGCAGGGAAAAAAACAAATGTCCATCAACTGATGAATGGGTAAACAAAATGTGCTATATCCACACAATGAAATATTATTTGGACATAAAAAAGAATGAAGTACTGATACATGCTAAAATATGGATGAGCCTTGAAAATGTCATGCAAAGTGAAAGAAGCCAGTCACAAAGAACTACATATTATATGATTCCATTTATATTAAATGCCCAGAATAGACAAATAGAGACAGAAAATAGATTCATGGTTGCTTAGGGCTGAGGCACATGGGAAAAGAGATGGGGGGTGGGGTTGATAGCTAAAGGGTCCAGGGTTTCTTTCTGAGTTGCTGAAAAGGTTCTGCTATTGACTGTGGTGATGGTTGCATATATCTGTGAATATACTAAAAATCACAAAATTGTACACTTTAAATGGGTAAATAGTATGATATGTGAATTATATCTCAATAAAACTGCTACCAAAAAAAGTAATCAGTCCAATAGAAGGCAGCAAAAGAGGAAATGAGGAACAAGAAACAAATGAGACAAATAGAAAACAAGTAGGAAGATGGTCAAGCGAAACGCAACCATATCAATAATCCTATTAAATTTAAATGAACTAAGTGCCTTAATTAAAAGGCAGAGATTGAGAGACTGGATAAAAAATAAGCAAGAACATTCCAAGAAACCCACCTTAAGTATAAAGACACAATAGGTCAAAAGTAAAATGATGGGAAAAGATGTATCGTGCTAACGCTAATAAAAAAAAAAAGCTGGGTTGATACACTAATAACAGACAAAGTAGATTTCAGAGCAGAGACTATTATCAAGGACAAAGGTCATTTCACAACGATAAAATGGTTAATTCACCAAGAGGATATATAACAATCTTAAATATTTATGGGCCTGATAACAGAATTTCAAAATACATGAAGCAAAAACTGATAGAACTACAAGGAGAAATAGGAAAATCCACAATTATATCAGATCTTTTAATTTAGCCAACCGTCCTATAATAACTGAAGAGAACATTTTAAAGTTGTTTACTCTAGTCCACTCATTTTACAACATGAGAAAAATGGGGCCTGGAGAAGTCAAGTGATTTGCCCAAGGTCACAGAGTTAATTAGTGCCAGAGCCTGTACATTAGCCCCAGGGTTCCTAGGGGTACTTAGTTCTGTCCCGACAGCATGTAGACTACCAAATTTAGCCTAAAGTTGTAGTGAAAGACCTACAGTTAGGAGGAGGACTACTAGGTTGCAGCCATGGTTACCTGTATTTTAAGGGAGTATCCATTCATTTCTTTTCACAAATAGTTATTAAGGGAGAGGCCCTGTTGGAGGTGCTGGGGATACAGCAGTGAAATCAAAGTCCCTTCCCTCAAGGAGCTTATACTTTAGTGGGGAAAACACAGGTAATAAACAAATAAACATATGTGATAAATGCTATAAGGAAAATAAAGCAGGGTGTATTAGTCTGGGTTCTCCAGACAAACAAAACTGACATTACATATAAATTAACATTTTATATATATATATACATACATATATATAGAGAGAGAGAGAAAGAGAGAAAGAGAGACAGACAGAGAGAGAGAGATTTATTACAGGAATTGGCTCATGTAACTCTGGGGATTGGCAAGTTGAATTCTGTAGGGCAGGTTACAAGCTGGAAACTCTAATGAAGGTAAAGTTGAATTCCCCAGAAGCTGGCTGGCTGGCTGAAGTAGAGACAGAAATTCTTTGACTTCTGAAATCCTTAGTTCTGGCTTTAAAGACCTCCAGCTGACTGGATGAGGAGACTCCCCTCATTGTTGAGGGCAAACTCCTTTGTTGGCTGTAGACGCAATTAGCTGTAGATGCAATCAACTGACTATGGGTGCAAATACCCTCACAGTAATAATCAGGCCAGCGTTTGCTTGACTAAACAACTAGACACCATAAGCTAGCTTAGTAGACATATGAACTTAACCATTACATAAGGTAAAAGGAATAGGGAGTGGGCCAGAGCTTTAGGAAATTGTGTCCACTTAGCCTAGAGCTGTTTTTTGTTTTTTGTTTTTTTTTGAAGAAAGGCTAGTTCTATGAAATGTTCCACGTAAAAGGGCAAATAAAGGATGGCATATACTGTCTTCCTCTTGGCAATTCTCTATGCCTATTGGTAAATTAAAGACCCCGAGAAGTCCTGCAGTGATGAAATTCATTTCAATTTGCTTAATGCAGCACTTTTAACTGTGGGACATACCCTGGTGCCTCTTGGGCTCCCTACAACATCTCTCCTGCCCACTGTCAGCATCTGGGTTGAAGAGGCAAACTTCCAACTTTTGTTTTTTAGCTTAGTCCTCAAATGGAAATTTTGTTTTGTCCTCAAATGGAAATTTTTGTTTTGTAATTGCCCCAATTTGCAATTTACATGCCCCCACAGAGGCAGCAGGGTGCTGGGGAGGAGGCCTGCCCTGGGCTCCTAGAGAGTGATTCCCGACAAGGTTCTCAACTTTTCTTCCTCATGAATTAAATGAGGGTCTGGCCTCAGACTCCCTCCAGCTCTACAATTCTACAATTCTTTGAACTGAGGTTTTTAATACTGTGGCCAGCCTTGGCCATGCTGCTTTGGTGAAGAGAAAATGCAAGGTCTCAAGCCGACCTGAGATGGTTTGGACCTAAGATCCCTTAGATCAGTGGTTCTCGAGCTTGGCTATGCGTTGGAGTCTACTGGAGAGCTTTATCCAACATGGAGACTGAGGTCCCAGCCCCAGGCTGTCTGATGTAATTGGTCTGGGGAAGGGCTGGGCATGGGGAGTTTTACAAGTATCCCGGGTGATTCTAATATGTGCTGCCAAGGTTCAAAACCTCTGCCTGTAGGACACTGCTTTCACCTGCAGCCATCCGTGTACACCTCATGTTTACTGCTCTCGGAGCACCATCTGTACGTGGGAATGTACGACTGTATATGGAACCTCAGGCTCGTCTGCCATAAAAATAAACCCAACCAAAATAAAACAATGTCATTAAATTCTAGCTACATACTGTTGCCTGCCAAGGTTCTAAGCCCGAAGCCAGCGTTTTCTCTGTTGAGAGAGATTAACAAATGTTAGAAAGGTGAGATGGCTACAGTGGCCCCAAATTGAGAGTCTATCCTGGACTAAAAGAGAAACCAAAAACAGAGTTTGTCCAATCTTATACAATGCTGTGTCTGGTGTCTCCTAAATTCTTCCTCCTTACTACCACCTTATCATATTTTGGGGAACACTGCTTTAAGGCCTTCAAGGGTATTTCTTAATTGACCAGTCTCACCATGCCTTTTGTTTTCCAATATCTAGGAGATGTATGGTTAAAAATGAACAGCAGTGGCAATGTTGAAAGAGAAGGGGAGAATTAGAAAAGTGCATATGAGGTTGAACGGAGGAGAGTGTTGAAGGGGAATGAAGTTGTTGCTGCTATGGCCCATCTGAAGGGGGCGGCAGGGCAGGGAGAGCCCAGCATGATGGTCTGTATAGGAGAGCCTTTCCCCCAAGCTCCAGCCAGCAGCGCCTCCTTCTTCTAGCCTTCTCCTTTACTTCCCAAGGCATTGCTTCCTGCTGCCTGGCTGAGGGAGCACCCCACCCCCACCCCCACTTCCCAGAAATTCATGGTCCAGGATCTTGTTTCATCATAAGGTAAGAATAGTTGCTTCACCCCCTCTTCTACCTCTGGATTATTTTGTGCTAAAAGAAGGCTCCTAATAAGACATGCAGAAGCCAAAATAATAGACTCAACCAAGAAGAATATTTCATAAACCCTTAAATTAAATAAACAAGAAAGAATAAACTTCTGTGAAAAAATGGTGGTCTGAAACTAACTGGAAATGTTGCTGTGTGGAGGAAATGAATAAAGCAAATGGGAGCTAGACTTCCTAAGTATGATCATTATAATTACATCAGCTTTAAAGATTAATGATTATTATTTTCTATAATAATAATTCTGGGGGGAGAGGCAACACAGTGGCCTCTGATGGTAAATGTTTTTCATTTCTGTGCTGTTTCATTGGGGCTTTGCCACAGTGATCTCCAGCCAAACAAACCATAAGAAATAAAATGCCAATTGGAAAATGCATTTTAGAAGACAGGGAAATGGCAAAGGCCTTTAATTGCCAGCCATGAAATGAAGTAACGTATCAGTCAGTAGATTTTGAGTTTAAAGGAGAAATTTGATGCAAAGAAACTGACAGGTACTGCTAAAGCTTCATCCCTGCCTTTGAATCCACTTCTCTGGGAGATGGCCAACTCCACTGAAGGAAGAAGAAATAACACTTCTGGGTTCCAGGAAGTTGTGAATGGAGGTGCCTGTTTCTAACTGGTATTGAACTCTGTTGTGGGGGCTCATGCTGGGCCATTTAGTAAAACCCAAAAGGTGATGTTTGCATGTAAGAATGAGTGGAAGCTGTTTCTTCCTCAATATCCATGTATCTGATAAGAAGAAATAGGTTTCTGCATTTCTATCGGCAGGCAGTGACCCCTTGACAAATACGCTGGCACATCTGCAAGCAGGCAGATGGAAGCTAAGTGTGGAAAATTTTTTTTCATGATTCTTTCTATTTAGTTACAAAGTTATTCACTCTAGCATCACAATGTTGGCAGCAACCTAAATATCCAACCATAGGGGTTTGCTAAAATATAATATGGGTCATTCATTCAATGGAATATAACAGAGACATTTAAAATCAGGTTGCAGAAAAATGTTATTGGCATGGAAAGAAGGTCAAGATAGAATGTTATATAAGCGTGTTATATGGTATTTATCATGTCACAGAATAAAACCTATAATTCTTGTAATTAACGTCAAGATGTTAACCAAAGTGGCCTGGGGAGGGAGGAACTGATTAAATTACCATTGTTGTTATGTTGATCCTTTGGCTAGTCTAAATATAATTTTTTTAAAATAATTACCATGTACTGATTAATTTGGTTAAAAAAAAAATCCCTTCGGAAAAAAAGGCTTTAAAAATATATGCTCATTCATTGCTTAAATACAGTAATTAAAAAAACAACAGAATCCCTGCTTTATTAAAACATCTGGCACAAGACATTTGTCTACAACTTTGTAAGGGGAGGACCCTCAATCCTTCAAAATTCTCTTGTGGCCCAACTGAAAACAAACAAACAGACAGACAGATGAAAAAAAACCTTCCTTCAATGGAAACCAAAGCCCAGGGAGACCATCCTAAGACTGGGACAAATATCAATGAATTGTGCATGGGACTATATTTAGGAGCTCTTTCCTTACTAGGAAAACAAGACCTGAGGGTCACATCTGTAAGATAAATATTGCTGTGAAACAACCATTCCAATATTTAGAAATCTGAAACAAAAACAACTTATGATCCCTCACTGCTCTCTGGGATGGCTGGGTTCAGCGGGGTGGTTTCTCGTCTCCGCGTGATTTCTGGTGGGGTCACTTCTGTGGGTACATCCAGCTGGTGCCTGTGCCAGGCCAAAGGTCTAAGAAGGCCTCCCTCACACATTTGAGGGGTCAGCACTGACTGTGGCCAAGGGTACCACAGTTGCTCTCCATGTGGCCTCTCTCTCACAACAGGATAGCTGGAATTTCCCTATAGCATGGTGCCTGGGTTCTAAGAAGTAACCTTCTTAAGAGGACAAGCCCCAATGGGTTGGGCGAGTGCTTACCAAACCTTGGCTTTGTCTCACGCTTGCTAATGTCGCATTGGCCAAAGCAAGTCCCAGAGTCAGAGTCTGTGTGGGAAGGGATTACACAGGGTGAGAATACTAGGGGCCACCTATGTAATAGTCTGCCACATACAGTGGTATCTCAGTACTCATTGTTAATTGGTTCTGGAAGGTGTGAAGAGTACCAAAAACCATGAGTACCAAACAAATTTTTCCCATAAGGTATAATGTAAATAAATTTAATGCATTCCCAAACCAAAGACAATGCACATTTTTAAGGCAATATGTAAAAAGGTAGGTTTGTATATCATTACTTTACATGAGAAATAAACCTAAAAATTAATAAATACTGAGGTTAAATAAAATAAAAACTTCACTTTACCTGTACTGAAAAGAGTCCATGGCCTAATGGGATGGCAGGAGGAGAGTGGTGAGGAGCAGACGTTACATGAGTGTTGCTTTGAAGGAGAGTCCCCTCCAATAGAACATCAGACACTTGAAATTCAGGTGTTCTTTCTCTTTTCAGCCTTTTTTCAACTTGCACCACAGGCTCTGACATACTCTGTCACCTTCACTAAAAACTTATCCAATGAGGACTGCTCCTGTCTTCTTTTCAGAATTCCTTGAAAGTGTGAAATTGGTCATTCAATAAATTCACATTTCTGCTTGTCAGAGCTTTGTCCGGATGGTATTTCTCCACAAAGTTTGAACTTCTGCCCATTTTGCACACATTTCTTTTACCAAGGAACTGGGGACATCCTCCCTTACCTCCTCCTCATCTGAAGAAATCTCACCAGCCACCTCTTGTTGCTGCTCCTTCTGTAGTTCCTGCAGCTCCTCAGTGCTGAGTGCTGAACGATGTTTCTCCACTAACTCATCAATATCAGCAGCATCGACCTCCAGACCCATGAATTGGCCCAAAGATACAATATCCTGCACAACTGTACCTTCTCTACCTGCAGGCTTGGGGTCAGCCTCAAACCCTTTGAGGTCTCTCTGAGTCATAGCTTCTGGCCACAAATTCTGGCCTGGTAATGCCTTCTCCTCTTTTGTGATGTAGGTTCTACTCCGTAATTTTTTTCCCAAAAAACTCCGGTCTCATCACAGTTAAAAACTTGGTGGGGAATAAAACCCTCAGTCTCTATGTAGTCTTGAAATTCACTGACGAATTCATCAGCAGCCTTTTTATTAGCACTCACTGCCTTGCAATGCCTCATGACACTGCATGCTGGTCCTCTTTTTAAAATTATCAAACCAGCTGTGACTGATCTTAAAAACTTCAACACTCTCGGTTCTGGTTTGTTTTTCAAAGGATCAGCATTGAACACTTAAGTTTTTTCACATATCATGGCTTCGGATACACTGTTGCCCGCTACCTGCTTCTCATTTACCCAAATTAATAACAGCTTTTCAACTTCCTCAAGTGTTTGGGAACGCTGCTTTGTTACTGCTTTAACTCCTTTTGCAACATCAGCCTTTTTCATTGCTTCTTTGTTCTTGGTGGTGGAGACCGTTGTCCTAGGCATACCACATTCCCTAGCAAGATCAGTAATCCGAATACCACTCTCATATTTACCTATTATTTCTTTTTTTTGCTCAATGGTGATGTGAAGTAATTTTCAGCTCAGCACTATCACTGCTCATTTTCTTAGGACCCGTGATAAGCAAAAAAACATAAAAATATACAAAATGACCACAGAAGCTAAGATAAGACCACAATGGGATGTACACAGGGCAAGAGCTACTGTGTGATCAACGTGTGACACTTCGTTTTGGCTGGAAAAGGGTAGGGAGTCACGAGGCAACTGACAACGACAGATACTAGCTTGTGCGCTGAGTACCAAACAAACAAGTACTCAGACAAAATTTTTGTGTCAAAATGTGTCAAGTACCAAATTCAACAAGTTTCAAAGCAGTTGAGTACCAAGGTATGATGTACTGCTGTGTCTATGTGCAACAGTCTCATTTAGAAAACTGGATGAAGAAGCCCCTGATGGTGGGATTCATGGCTGAGCATCTGCACCCAGAGCAGAGGAAAAAGTGGAATTCCATGACTGAGCATGCTGAAGATACAGCCATTGCCACCATCCACAGTATCTGCCTTGTGGTCATTCTGTGCTATCTAGGCCACAACTCCCAGGGAGGTGGGGTCTGACTTAGAATTTTCAAGTGCACTGCCAATGCCTGGAGTTTCTTCAGATCAAAAACACAAGGAGCCTACTTTGGTAGAGAGAGACAAATCTACTTTGAAGTCACACCAATAGAAGAGGTTGCTTCCTACAATGCTATTTGTCACACTGATATTCGGGACAGCATCCAGCTTGGCTTGGCCAACGGATGGGTGTTAGTACCAAGGTAGCTGTCAGTTGCCTGGCATTGACTGGGGAAATGGGGGGTACTTTGCAAGGACTGAGGGATTGGGGGTTGGGTATCAATTGACCAATATTATTGATCCTTAAAATCTCATCTTAACCCCTACTTCCCAGGGAAGTGCCCTAAACTTAGTTATTTTTCATTCACATCTGTACTCCCTTTTCTACTTTTTAAAGAAATACGCATTGCACTTTCTGATTTAATGTCTGCGTATCTGCCGGCCTATCTGGGAATAGAGGAATCATGTATCTTGTTCAGCTTTGCATCTCCAGTGACTAGAACTGTGGGTTGCAGAAATTGAAAATCCAAAACAGCTTTCCCTTCTTCCCTTTTACCTGAATCACCATTAACTTTTGAAACTGCTGAATTTGAAGCAAAGGCCAGTGACCTCGGTTCTCCCTGACCAAGGCCCCAGGTGAGAATTGTGTTGTAAGAAGCGGTGGCCACAGGATGCTGTGTTTTGCCGGATGATGTAACTGCCTGCTCTTTGTCACACTCATGTAACTCAGATGTCAGTCAGGGGCCCTCGTGTCCTTTCCAAGCCAAATAAAATAGGCTCAAACCTCCATCCCCTGTAAAATGCGACCCCCAACAAATTCCCCAAGCTCAATGGGGATTCTCGACAGTCCAATTACTGCACCGGGTCACCTCAGTTTCTGGTTTTCTGCTTCCAGTGAATCCTGGACCTTTCTTCAATCACAGACATTTTCGCTGTTCCCTTCTCACTATCCTTCACTACCTACCCAGAGAGATTCAGCTCCTTCACCTTATTTCTCCTAAACCGCATTATGCAAGGCCATCATATTTCTTATTAAAGATTCAGGATGGGGCTTCCATCAGAGAATAGCACAGCGGATAAAGTAGACTATTAAAGATCATTAGTCTTAAAGGCATCCAATGCCCCCTTTCCTGGGACTCCTAACTCTAACTGGGGAATGTTCACAGGTTCTTTCTTCTTCTAGCTCCAGATTCAATTTCTTCTTGGCCTCCTTCACTCCCCTTTAACTTCTTCCTTTCCACCCTGGCTTGCTTACTCCAAACCCTCCAAAATGCTGGAGGTTTTTAAAAATTTTATTTGTGTATTTAGTAACATAAATAAAACCTAAATTTTCTCCTTTTAACCAATTTAAATATATAACTCAGGGCTGTTAATTATGTTCACAATGTTGTGTTACCATCACCACATTTTTTTTTTAAGTCTACAAAGCATTCCTTCTTATTTTTTTTTGAAGATTGTTTTCAACTTTATTGAAGTATAATTGAAGTGCATGAAACTCCCCATATTTAAAGCATACATTTTGATCAATTTTGACATATGTATCCACCTATGAAATCATCACTGTCCAAGCAACATTTCCATCACCTCCCAGAGTTTCCTCATCCTTTTTTTAATCCATTCCTCCCTCCACCCCCATCCCCAGGCAACCACTGATATGCTTTCTAAGCAGATTAGTTTACATTTCCAAGGGCTTTATATAAATGGAAACAATATGTACTTTTTTTTTGGCCTAGCTTCTTTCACTCAGTATAATGATTTTGAGTGGAATAGATGGATGGTATACTAGGTAAATGTTTAACTTTTTAAGAAACGGCTAAATTCACTACCAAAGCAACAGTATTCCCACCAGCAATGTATGAGAGCTTCAGTTTCTCTGTCTTTGCTCACATTTAGTATGGTCAGTCATTTTAAATTTAGCCATCTCATTGTGGGCCTGCTATCTCTTTTGTTTTGTTTATTAATGCACTGTATCTTGGTTTCATTTCTACTGAGGGAGGGAGCACATGCTTAGGCTTCCAGGGAACAATAACAGATTATGCTTCCAGGACAATATTATTAATGACCTCTCCTACCAACCCTAGTGGCTTGGTGTGGATAATAAAATATGTGGTTCCTCTACTTGTACAAATGGCCATGGCCCTAGGCTGTTCTTCCACAGCTAATGATCCATCCAAGTATTTGCTCAACAAAGATTTTTCTCGACTCTAAAGGAATTTTCTTGCTTTTCTTAAACAATCTTTCCGCCTTACCACAGCAGGATTACAGAAGGAATGGAGTGGCATAATGTACCTTAGTGCTACCCCAGAGCCATTCTTGACGTCAAGTGGGAAAAGCTTGCCTGAAAAGGAATCCAACATCTGGTGAGGGTGTCAAACCAGGTCCTGATGACATCATTTGAGCTTCTGGATGCAATATACTTCATATAGATCTACTTCTTAACTTTTCCACTGGAGAATCAGGAAATCCTTTTTTTGTTTCAGCTAGTTTGACTTGGGTTTCTGCCACTTGCACATAGGAGGGGAATGTACCTCAGAAAGGCAATAGCATTCTTCTCTAGTCTTGGCTGCCCCTCATTTCAGACGCGATGTACCCTCTGCCTTCCCTGGGAATTACTCTTTTTGTTGTCCCAGTCCCCGGAATTTAAAGCAGAAGCATGGGTCAAATTAGCTGTGGATGATACTTCATAGGAGGACACTAAAAGCACAGGGTCAAAGTGTTCAAGTAACACCATGCAGTTTGCTTAACCGAACGCTCTATCTAGATTAGTATATCCACTGAAATGCAACCGGCTCAGTAATCTTTAACTAAATTGTCATTTAACAGTGCGATCCAAAAACAGTTTAGAGTTTTGGGAAGCAGCCTCCATTTCGAACTAGCCTTTCCTTCCTTTTTAAATGCTTAGGTTCAATACTTATAGAAACGTTCCCATATTTGCTCAGCGAGCTAAACGTGCAAACGAACACTATAAATGATATATATGAATAGATCTTCTATAGAAGCGATGGTGTGTGCCCTCTAGTAACTGCTGGCGTTCTTTAGGACCTCTCTCTGCGGGCAGAGCTACGGTAATGCGGATTGGAAGAAATCAGGAGAGTTACAGTGGAGGGTAGACATTAAGAAGGTTTCGTTCCGTCCCTTCTCAAACGTTTTCAGCCCGATTTTGGTCTGTGTTTGTCCCCTCCCCTGCCAAACTAGAGACTGCAGAACTCGGAGAGGCCCCAGACTCTCAGGGTAGCTTCCCCACAGAGACTGCCCCGGGTCCTGTCCCCGCGCACTTAAAGACGACTAAACTCGGGCTGGCGAAAGCCGCAACCCCCTCGCCCTCCAGTGCGCCCCTGTCCCACACAGTCAGCACCACCCCGAAACACAATCTAACCCGGCCGCAACCCGGGCTGGGGCGCAGGAGACCAGAGGACCGCCTCCCGGCGAGCCTGCCCTGCAGCCGCGGGGTCTGCCCCGCCCTCAGGTCCCTAGCCCCGCCCTCAGGCCCCGCCCCGCCCATAGGTCCCTAGCCCCGCCCCC
>JAQZBX010017305.1:0-35696 GCA_029593785.1 Cabassous unicinctus | reverse complement strand
TACAGTCAGAAGGCCCTAAAAGGTCCAACTCAAGATACCATAAGAGGTACTTTCTCACCCAAAGTCATTGGCCACGTGTTGATGCAAGATGGCAGGCAATGTCTGCGAGGATCCAGCCTTCCTTCTTCCTCTTAAGGCTCCGTGGTCCCAGCTTCTTCCGGTCTCAGCTGTAGGCTGGCATAAGGCTCATCTCTCTCTTTGGGGCTTTTTTCTTTCTGGGATCAGCTGCTCTGTTCTCTTCACAAGGTAGCAGTAGACTATCAGGCTCATCTCTCTTCCCAAGGCTTCTGCCATGTCTAATGAACTCTCTCTATTCCTTGTGTTCTTCTTCTTTGTGTGTCTACTTCCGTGTCAAAGTCTGTTTTATCAGTCCACTAAGGGGGTGGGGACTCAACCCTGCACACCCTAATGACTTTGTAGAATTAAAGTCCTAATCCTTACATAATTTAATCAAAGGCATCTCAGTTGAATCTAATAAAATCAAAGGGTATCACGCCCAGAGGAACAGACCAGTTTACAAACATAATCAATTATCTTTTTTGGAATTCATAAATAATATCAAACTGCTACACTGTCCTAGTTTTAAAAGCACGCTAGACAAACCTAATGTTCTGAAAGAATCTTCTACCACATTAGTTAACAAGGAATACTTAGACCAAACAGTACTGTCTGCTCTAGATGCAATATGATGAGCAATCTGTTCTGAATCATGAAACTACCTTACTTGAACTCTCAACAACATCTGACATCTTGGACCTGAGTCATCCCCTCTTCCTTGCCTTAACCATACTTATCCTAACCTATATGCTGATTCTTCTGTTTTCTATTCCTTTACATCTTTCTGACAGTATCACTCTGATTAACTCTTTGACTAATCTCACAACATCAGTTTTCATCATTACATTTAACAGTTTAGGATAACATTTTAGCTCAAATTTTTTATGTGCCAAACATTCTTCTAAACGTTTTACCCATATTAAGTTATCTAATTCTCATAATAAAAGTATGAAGTGAGCACAAGTTTCCCAATTTTACAAATGCAAAACTGGATCGCAAAAGGTAAACTTGCTCAAAGTCTCAAAGGTAGAATCTGGCCTAGATTGAGATGCCCTGTTTTTAACCAACATGATATGCTGCCTCCTAATACTTAACATGCACAAACATTTTCCCTTTTATCCAATGCCTCATCTTAATAAATGACACTATCACTCACCCATGTTGTATAAAACAAAAACCGGGATGTCATTCTAGATTCTTCTCATCCCCTTGCATTTAATCAGTCATCAGATTTTTTACATATATTAGCAGCTAAATTTCTCTCCAGCTGTTCTCTTCTTTCTATAAGTTGCCACTTTCTTTTTTCAGGCTTGTAGCATTTCTACCTCAGACTACTACAGCACCCTCTACTCTAAACCCCCAAGTTAGTCTTAGCATTGCAGTCTGAGTAATTCCTCTAAGAGAAAACAATCTAATTATTCACTCTCCTATTTTTAAAAAGGTATAATTCACATAACATTGAGTCTAAACCTCTTAGTATGGTTTTCAAAGCCATTCTTATGCAGGCAATATAATCTCTTTCTAGACTCATTTGCTGCCTTTCCCCATATACAGCCTATATGCTAATAACAAGTACTGAAGCACCTGTTTCCCCCAAATTACAAACTGCTACATATAGCGTCCCTTGTCTGGGATACACCCCTACCCCCCTTAATCTACCTGGCAAAATCCTAGGCCCTCAACATTCACCTCCACGAATACTTCTTTCCTGACCTCTTTAGTCTGTTAAGCATTGACTTCTCTGTGCTGCCACAGAACCTTATACAGCATATCCCTACTATACCAGCTATAAACATAGAAAGAGTGTGGAGCAGACACAATATATTAGTAACTTAAGATCAGTTTTAATATCATTTTCTTTATTCCTCTAAAATGTGGCATTCAGGCATAGGATACAAGAAGCTGGGGTCACAGAGAACCTACATCTCAAGTTTTCTACAATCAGATTTTACAGGATTCAACTCTCTTATCTTCTCAAATAAAATATTTTATCATTTATAGTACTATTCCCTTACCTTTGGGTCAGCAGTACATTTTTGCTAAATGATACTTTATTGACTATTTATAAATATAACTCTCAACTGTTCAAAGAGACAGAGGCCAACATATATAACAGCAACAAAGAAGCAAATCTGAGTCTTTCACCAAAAATATCAAAGAAATGGTTTGTAGCAGTTTGATATTATTTATGAATTCTGAAAAATATATTTGATTATGTTTGTAAATTGGGTGTGATACTCTTTGAATGTATTAGATTTAGTTGAGATTAAATTATGTTAAGATTAGGGCTTTGCTTTGACCACGTCAGTAGAGTTTAACAGTCCCCGGCCCCTTGGTGGGCTATATAAATAGACATTCACTCAAGGAGAACAGAGAAGCAGATACACAGGAGAAGATACACAGAGGAATAGAGAAAGCTCCATAGGCACAGAAGAGGAGAAAACTTGATGCTGGGGCCACTAGAGAGATGAGCCATTCGCCTGATAGTTTGCAGCTGAAGAGAACAGAGCAGCTGAGCTCTATGCCAACCTACAGCTGAGATCAGAAGAATCTGGGCCTATGGAGCCTTAAGAGGAAAGAGGAAGGCTGAACCCTAGCAGATATCACCCGCCATCTTGCTTCAAAACGTGGCCAATGACTTTGGGTGAGAAAGTAACTAGAGTTGTACTCTTTAGGGTCTTATAACTGTGAGCTTTTACCCCAAATAAATACCCTTTATAAAATCCAACAGAGTTCTGGTACTTTCCATCAGCACCTCTTTGGCTGACTAATACATCTGCCTAGCATCTTTCTTATTCCCTTTTTATGGTAATAACAGCACCATCCTTTCCTTTGGGAAATTCCTCCTTGACTCCTCATGACTCAGGTGGGGCTGACAACAGGAATCATGAGTGAGCACTTTCCCAGGCAAGGTCAATAAAAATCCTACACTCTAACCACAGAAAAGTGATCATTTCTGGAATGAACAGGTGATCTAAGTCAGGCCAATCAGAGTTTATGTCAAGACTTTCTTCTGCTATAACTTGTGGGAAAAACTCTCTAGCTTTTGTGATTAGGGTAGGGGGAAGAAAGCTTCTCTCATACATTTCCCCCTTATCATAGGAGAAATTATATCTGGTAGAAGCAGAGAAAGAGTGAGACGCAGAGTGAGCGTGGGTGGGGGCAGGTGATTCGAGAAGGGGAAAGGGGAAGAGAAAAGAGAAGGAAATAAAGAAAGAGAAAAGTAGAGATATGTAAAGAGAAATAGATAATGACAAAGAGAAAAATCATATGACATCATTTGAACCTGTAAACCCAGATGGGCACATAGGCAGCTTTAAACCTGTACAGTTAGAACTTTTAGATTATTTCCCTTCCAAAACAGTAGAAAATACATTTAATGATGTGAACAGCATTTTTCAACACTTTTAGATTTTTAAAATTCTCATTTTTTAATTGAATCACATTAGTAATTTAAGGAGACAGGACAAAATTATCCAATATTACATTCAGTAAAAGAGAGGAGATAAAAGGATTTTATCTATTGATCCATATGACTATTAGTAGTGGCATAAAATTATGCTCTCAGTGAAAAAGGAAAGATGACATCTTTAAGAGCACTTTCCCTGGTACATTGAACATCCTATCTGGTATAAAAAAGATACAAGTGAGCAGAAGTACCTACTAAACTATCTGGCATTATGTTAACACTTATATTTTCTCCTGAAGTCTGTATTACTATTCCAGCTTATGACATCTGGTAGGATCATTATTATATAAAGTAAAATGTACTGATTGGGATTATGTTGCTACTATATGATATTGCATATCCCCAATTATTATTTAGCCATTATATTATGGAATTGCAAATTAAAACCACAATAAGATTGGTTTTGTGCTACAGCCCCTTTTTCATACTTGGTTTAACTTATTTTAGGACTTTATACTGGCTTGTATTTAGCCAATCTCTATTTTTTCAGCTCTTTTTCATTGCCAGGGGGTGGAGTGGGAGCTGAGGGTACAGTGGTACTGGTAAGCAATGGAGGCTAAAGCTGCCTGTGTTGCACCAGGAACAGATGAAGCTTCTCCGACCTCTCTCCACTGCCAGGGATGGGGAAGGGGCTGAATCCACATGCAGTAATCCAATCCGTGCAGGCCAAGACCATCTGTAGTTACCTGGAGGCACTAATGAAGCTCCATATACCTTCATTCTCTGTCTGGGGAGGGGATGGAGCTGCAGGTGTGAGCAGTAAACTAAGCTGTGCAGGTGAAAACTAACCACAGTTGCCCAGATAGGCTCTCAAAGCACTAGCCCCTCTCCTCCCCTGCCAGGGGGTAGGAGTGGTGGTGGTGGGGTGTGAGGAGGTGGGGGTGGGGGAACAGAGTCACAGGTGAGCACAAAATCTAGTCAGTGCAGGCCAAAAGCAAATGCAGTAGCCAGGAGAGGCTTCCCGTTGAGACCGAGAACAAGACAAGGATGCCCATCGTCCCCATTGTTCAATATAGTGCTAGAACGTCTAGCTGGAACAATCAGGCAAGAAAATGAAATAAAAGGCATCCAAATTGGAAAGGAAGAAGTAAAACTTTTGCTATTTGCAGATGATGTGATCCTATATCTAGAAAGTCCTGAAAAATCTACAACAAAGTTACTAGAGCTAATGAACGAATTCAGCAGAATGGCAGGATACAAGATTAATATGCAAAAATCAGTAGTGTTTCTATAGACTAGAAATGAGCAATATGAGGAAGAAGTCAGGGAAAAGTTCCATTTACAATAGTGTCTAAAACAACCAAATATTTAGGAATAAACTTTACCAAGGGTATAAAAGACCTGTATTGAGAAAACTATGATGTATTGTTAAAAGAAACCAAAGAAGTCCTAAAGAAATATAAGGATATTCCATGTTCATGGACTGCAAGACTAAATATCATTAAGATGTAAATTCTGGGAAGCGGATGTGGCTCAAGGGGTTGAGCTCCTGCCTACCACATGGAGGCAATCCCTCTACTAGGAATATATCCAGAGGAAATGAAAACAGGGACATGAACAGACACTTGCATACCGTTATACATAGTGATATTCACAATTGCCAAAAGATGGAAACAACCCAAGTTCCCATCAACCAATGAATGGATAAACAAAATGTGATATATACATAAGATGGAATATTGTGTGGCTCTAGGAAGAAATGAAATTGAAACTTATATGACAACATGCAATATCCTTGAGTACATTATGCTGAGTGAAATAAGCCAGACACAAAAGGACAAATATTGTATGGTCTCACTAATATGAACTAAATACAAAGAATAAACACATGCAGATAAAATCTAAAGTATAAGTTACTAGGAGATGAGAGTTAAGCAGGAGTACTGACACTTAATGCATGTAGAATTTTTAAGTAACTTGACTGTAAAAGTGGGAAAATGGATAGAGTTGATAGCACATTATAGTGAGTATAAATAACACGGCTGTTTTGTAAATGTGATTGTGGTTTAAAGGGGTAGCCTGTGGATGTAAATGTCAGTTGAAAATTAGAAAATAACTTAGGGACTGTATAACATAGTGAACCCAGTGGTCGATGAGGATTGTGGTTAGTAGTACAAGAATGTTCTTCTTTGAAATAGAATAAATGTAGGTCACTATTACAAGGTGATTAGAATATGGTGATGTATGGGGAAAAATAAAATTAACGTAACTTATGGATTATAATTAACAGCAATATTGTAATACTCTTAAATCAATGTCAAAGAAGGTACTATATCAATGCTAAGGGTCAATAATAGGGGGTATGTGATTTATTCTTTTGGAATAAAGAAAACATTCAAAAATTTACTGAGGTGATGACTGCACAATTGAGAGCCAGAGAGTGTACACTTTGGATGGACTGTACAAGGCATTGGACTGTATAACACAATGAACCATGTGGTAGATTACTGAATGTGGTTAATAGTACAAATAACACGTTAACAGTATTCTCTCATGAACTATAATAAATGTATAATACTAATGAATGGTGTTCATAATATTGGGATGTATGGAAAACATATACCAAACGTAAGCTATGGACCAGAGTTGTTAGTAATATTTTGATGATGTTCTATCATAATCTGTAACAAATGTTCCACAACAATGCAAGGTGTTGGTGGAGGGGTGCTATATGGGAATTCTGTTTGTGACGCATGATTGTTTGTAAGCATACAACTTCTCTAATAAAGAAAAAAAATATATATATATATATGTATTTTAAAATCACAATGAGAAATCACTATAAACCTATCAGGGGTGCTAAAATTAAAAAATAGCAACAATACCAATTGCTAACAAGGATGTGGATAAACTGGATCACTCATAAACTGTGGTGAGAATGCCAAACAGTACAGTCATTCTAGAAAATAGTTTGGCAGTTTCTTAAGAAACTAAACATGCAACTATAATATGACCCCGCAACTGCATTCATGGCATTTATTGCAGAGAAATGAAAACTTTTGTTCACGCAAAAACCAATGTATGTCAATGTTTATAGCAGCTTTAATCATAACAGCCAAAAATTATAAACAGCCCAGATGTCCTTAAACAGAAGAATGGTTAGGCAAACTGTGGTTAACCATACCATGTATGATAGGCAGAATAATGGTCCCCAAAGATGTCCACATCCTAATACACAGAACTTGTGACTATGTTAAATTACATGGCAAAGGGAAATTAAGGTTGCAGATGGAACTAAGATTGTTAATCAGCTTTTTCCTTCAAATGCAAAGATTATCCTGTATTATCCACATGAACCCAATGTAATCAAAAGGGTATTTATAACTAGAAAAGGGAAGCAGAAGAGAGAACCAGAGAGATGGAACATGAGAATGACTCAGCTCAGTGTCTCTGGGTTTGAAAATGGAGGAAGAAGGCCACAAACCAAGGAATGTGGGCAGTCTCTAGATGCCACATAAAACAAGGAAACGGGGGCAGATGTGGCTCAAATGGTTGGGTGTCTGTCTCCCATATGGAGGGACCTGGGTTCGATCCCCAGGACCTCCTGGTAAAATGAGGAAAGATATAGAGGGCGTGCAGGCTGTCAGGTCCCGTGCACGCCAAGCCACGCAAACAGGTGAGCCGCCGAGCCATGCAACAAGATGATGATGTAACAAGAGGGTGACACAAGGGAGAACCAAGACAAGACGCACCAAAAAACCAGGAACTAAGGTAGCGCAGGTGGTAGGATGCCTCTCTCTCACATCGGAGGTTCCCAGGATCAAATCCGGTGAAGAAAGGAGGAGAGGGATGAGAAGAGAGGGCAGGAAGCAGACAGAGAATTGCCCAACGAATGGACACATACAAAAAAACCCCAGCAAAATGGGGGGGGGGGGCTTAAAATGGATAAAAGTAAATAAATAAATAAATCTTTAAAAACAAAAAACAAGGCAACAAATTCTTACCTGAGAGCCTCCAGAAAGGAACACAACCCTGACTACATCTTGATTTTAGCCCAGTGAGACCTATTTCAGACTTATGAGCTACAGAACTGTAAGATAATAAACTTGGGTTATTTTAAGACACTAAGTTTGTGATAATTTGTTACAGTAGCAACAGAAAATTAAGATAGGATATAATACAACTCGCCAATAAAAAGGAACAAACTATTCAGACATGCAACAACCCGGATGAATCACCAAAGAATTAGACTTAGTGAAAAAACCCAGTTTTTATATATGACTACATATATGAGTTTATATATGACTATATAAAACTCAATTTTTATATATGACTACATATATAAAAATATGTATATATACACAAACAATATTGTTGAAATGACAAAATTATAGTAATGAAGAACAGATTACTATAGCAGAGAATAGCGGTTGCCAAGGGCTATAAATGGGGTGCAGGCAAGAGGTAAGTCATTGTGGCTACAAAAGAGCAACTGGAGGGATCTTTGTGGTGATTGTAATGTTCTCTATCTTGAATGTATCAGTATCAATATTAAGGCTATGATAAATTATTATGATTTTGCAAGATGTGTACACCAGGGGAAATGAGTAAAGGGTACACAGGATTGCTCTGCATTTTTCCTTAAAACTGCACATGAATCTACAATTATCTCAAAATAAAAAGGTTAATTAAAAAAACAACAACAAAATGCACATCATAATCCACTCATCCAGCACCAGGACTTTCTATGGATATTAGATGAGATAATAAAATAATTTAAAACGTTTTCAAAATTTTAAGATGATATTAAGGATACTTTGAACCCTCAAAAATGTTTCAAAATCAAAATGATCTTGTTAGCATATATATTTTTTGCTACTATCATTTTTCTTTTTTTTTAAAAAAAAAAAGATTTATTTATTTATTTATTTATCCCCCCCCTTGCTGCTTGTGTTTGCTGTGTCCATCTGTTGTGTGTTTTCTCTGTGTCTGCTTATCTCCCCCTTGCTGTGAGGACCCGCTGCATCAGCCCACCGCGCCGCACGGGCCGGCCTGCCCTCACAAGGAGGCCCCGGGATGCGAACCCCGGGCCGCGAACCCCGGGCCTCCCACATGGTAAACGGGAGCTCTATCGATTGAGCCACACCCGCTTCCCTATCATTTTTCACAAGAAGATTGTTTACTTAAAAGTTCCGACAACTACACTAAAGAACTTAAACATGGAATTTCTCTTCATAAAGTAACACCTTCCTCAAGGCTTCAACAGCCATATATAAATTCTTCTCAAGTGCACATATGGACCATTCTCCAGGACAGACCATTTGTTAGCCTAATATAAAGCCTAAATAAATGTTAAAGTATTGAAATCATACAACATATGTTCTCTGATCACAATGGAATAAAATTAGAAATCAATAAAAGAAGAAAATATGGAGAATTCAAAAATGTGTGGAAATTAAACAGCACATTCCTAAACGGCCAACAGATGAAAAGAAGAGGTCACAAAGTAAAAGAAGAAATACTTTACAGATAAATGAGAATTTTTTTAAAAGTACAAAAATTTATAGGATACATCTGAAGTAGTGTTTACAAAAAAATGTATAGCTATAAAGATCAACATTAAAAAAGGAGAAATAGCTCAACTCATCAACTAAATGTCCACCTTAAAAATCTAGAAAAAAAAAGAAGAAGGAAGCAGAAAGAAGAAATGATAAAAACTAGAGAGGAAATAAACTAAATAGACAATAGAAAAACAAAAGAGAAAACCAAAGAAATCAAAGTTTAGGTCTTTGAAAATATTTAAAAATTCACACACCTTTCCCTAGAGTGACCAAGAAAAATAGAGAAAACTCAAATTACTAATATCAGGAATGAATGAGGGCTATCACTACCAAATCTACAGAAAAAGAGCAAAAAAGAATTAGAAGGGAAAAGATATGAATAATTTTATGTCAATAAATTAGATAGCCTAGAATAAATGTGCAAATTCCTAAAAAGACAATCTACTATAACTGACTCAGAATGAAACAGACTATCTGAACAGACCTATAACATAAGAAGATATTGAAGTAGTAAATCAAAAAACTACTCACAAAGAAAAACTCAGCCCCAGATGTCTTCACGGGTAAATTCTACCAAATATTTAAAGAAGAATCAACACCAGTCCTTCAAAAACTCTTCCAAAATATCAAAGAGGAGGGAACACTTCACAATTCATTTTATAAGGCCATTAATTTTGACCCCAAAACCAGAAAAATACATTAAAAGGAAACCACAAACCAATATCCTTATGAACATGGATGCAAAAATCCTCAACAATAAGCTAGTAAAGTGAACCCAGCAACATATAAAAAGAATAATACACCATGACAAAGTAAGATTTGTGTGCAGAAAACACCGGTATAACATAAGAAAATCAAACAATGTGATGCATCATTTACTAGAATAAAAGAAAAAAAAATACATGATCATCTAAATAGATACAGAAAAAGCATTTGACAAATTCCAACACCCTTGCATGATAAAAACATTCAACTAGGAACAGAAGGGAACTTTTCAATATCACAAAGGGTATATACAAAAACCCATCATTAACATCATTTTTAATGGTGAAACACTGGATGGATATTTTTCCCTAAGATCAGGGACAGGATAATGATGTCCATTCTTGTCACTTCTTTTTAATAATGTACTGGAGTAAGAATAATTAGAAAATAAAAAGAAACAAAAAGGATAATTAAAATATCTCTATTTGCAGATGTCATGATTCGGTATATAAAATCCTAAGAAATCCATGAAAAAGCTATTAGAACTAATAAATGAGTTCAGCAAGCTTGCAGGATACAAAATCAACATACAAAAACCACATGTATTTCTATACACTAGCAATGAACAATCTGAAAATGAAGTTAAGAAAGAAATTCCACTTATACTTGCATGAAGAATAATAAAGTACTTAGGGATAAATTTATCAAAAGTAGTGCAGGACTTGTACACAAAAAAACCATAAAATATTGTTGAAAGAAATTAAGGAAGATCTATATAAATTTTAACATAGCCTATGTTCATGGTGTTCATGGATTGGAAGACTTAATATTGTTACGATGGCAATACTCCCCACATTTATCTATAGAGTCAATGCAATATCTATCAAAATCCCAGTTGGCATTTTTCTGAATAAGAAATTTACAAACATACAAATGAACAATAAGTAAATGAAAAGATACCCAACATCATTAGTCATTAGAAAAACTAAGAAGTCTATACCCCAAAGAAAGACATTAACAAGTGTTGGCGAAAATGTGGAGAATTTGGAACTCTCATGCATTCAAAAAAAAAACAAAAATAAAAACAAAAAAAACTCATATATGAATGTTCACAGCAGCATTCATTATAGCTAAAAAGTGGAAACAACCCAAATACCATCAATTAATGAATAGGTAAACAAAATGCACTGTATCCATAATACGGACTACTGTTCATACAGCCAAAAAAAGGAATGGACTACTGATTCATGCCACAACATGGATGAACCTTGAAAATAACATGCTGAGTGAAAGAAGCCAAACACAAAAGGCCACATATGGTATGATTCCATTTATATGAAATGTCCAGAATAGATAATCCATAGAGACAGAAAGTAGATTATTGGTTGGCAGGGTCTGGGACAAGGAAGGAATGAGGAGTGACTGCTAATGAGTATGGTTCCATTTTTTTTCTTTTTTTAGGTAACAGGGCCTAAGATTATACTTGGGACCTTGTATATAAGAATCCAGTACTCAATCACCGAGTCACATCAGCTCCCCTGAGCTGATTTTTTTTCATTTGTTTGCTTGTTGTTTGTTTTTGTTTTTAAAAGGCACTGGGGACCAAACCCAGGACCTCCCATGTGGGAAGCAGGCACTTGACAGCTTGAGCCACATCTGCTGCCATGGTGTTTCTTTTTGGGTGATGAAAAATGTTCTGGAATTACATAGTGGTGATCAATTCAAAACTCTATTAACACACTAAAAACTACTGAATGCTTTCTGAGGGTGAACTTATGTAAATTGTATATCAACAAAGCTGTTATTTAACAAAAAATTTAAGCCACCGAAAATCTTTAAAAATGTGTGTGTGTGTGTATGACTATAACATATAATACAGATTCAAAAGTTCTCACTGATTAAACATTCCCACTTAATTTCGTTATTTGTTTTAACTCTAAACGAAGACCTCTGGAATTGAAAATATCATGGTGATCCTTATATCCTAATGGCCTAAGCAGAATCACCCCCTTAACAAACACCTCTGACCATAAGCTGCATCAGTCCCCTTCCATAAAAACTAATAAAAAGGAGAAATAAATGAGATGCAGTACACTCTTCCACCACCCCTTATCAAAAAGAACTAAATTATATACACTTTCTGCCTTGTGAACTAGTCACAGGGAGGCAATGAATTTTAGAGCTACCAACACTGCTGCTATTCTCAACAATTAATGGATGAGCTAGAGGAAATCTTGAATTTCTTTTTCAAAACTGAAGAATTCAAGAAGAAAAAGGAAGTGGGGGATAGGACGTGCTAAGAATACAATTTCCAAATTACACCCTATTTGGATTATTCCTCTATATATATTATGCATATTTTAAAAGTACCACACATTAGAGAAAAATAGAATAATTTAGTTAGCTAAAGAAATAAATATGACTCAAACATTAAGCAGGGAAAAATTCTAATATAAAAACTTACTGCAGAAAACAATTTAAAATTTTAACAAGTAACTGGTCTAAGCAAGAGCCCAACTAAACCTGCTCCTACAAAACTGGAAAGAAACCCAAAAAAGGCAGCAGGGAAGGATAAATCTTCAGGCAAAAATGTGTAATCAGAAGGGAAAAAGGGAGCAAAGTGGAAACAAGCCAAACTGGCTAACCAAGAAACTAAAGAATATTTACCTACAGAAAATGAAGAAACTAAAAAGGAGAAGAGTCTAGCCTCTAATGAGGCATGAGAGAAAGAAGGCAAGGCTGATTAATATCTATACCATACCTTATCAGTATATCTCCCTTGTTGAACAATCCAGAGGAATATTTTTATCAATGATTTTGTAAATCCAATTTTTCAGTAGCTCTAGAAGAAACATTTTTAAGAAGGGGACTGGAATCTCACCTCATCCCACTTTTTAAGTGTAAATACTTTTTTAATGAGGTGAAATCATTTGCTAGTTGCTTATTTTTTGTACAACTGGAAAGAGTGGGATATTGAATTATGTAATGGAGGCTTTGACTGTCTTAGGTGTCAAGTTAACATTGCATAGGGTGCGGGAGGGGCAGTTTTTATATTCTATAATACAACACATAGTAAATGGCAACTTGGAGTCCAGTCATGCAGGTAATTTGCCAAATATTTTAAATTACTTCTATTCCCATGTGTTCTAGGCACAATTGCTTCTTAGAGACAACCACTCCCTGATTTTAGTACTCCTTCTCAGAATTGTGTGCACTCTGTACATCTCTATAACAGTTTTCCTAATAACTTTATGTGTTGTGAAAGATAGGAAATCACAGCATATAGTGTATATGATATTAAATGATATACACTTGTAAATTAATGGTACTTACCATGTAACAACTTATCAAATTGTACTTGATATCCTCTTGAGAAAAATTTACCTCCAAATATTAAGCTAGAAAGTCACTGGAATAACTTTAAAAAAGAATTACATCTTCATGGCTTTTTATATCTTTGGCTCATGCATTAAGAACTATGTACAAATTATTTATAATGCCTATATGCTTATCTTCATAACCAATAAAATCTCAATTATGAAAGAAAAAATTACGTGCAGAAATATATTCACACAACAGTATGTATAATTCCACTTTTGTAAAACAAAATATATATGCATACATATGTATATAAGAAATTAGTTATGGCTGGCTGGCTATGGGTAGGTAGGAATATAAGTATTTTTTATGTTGTTCTTCTTGCTTGGCTGTATTTTTCTGATATTTCTTAATGTCTATATATGACATATATGAAAGAAAAAATAGCAACTTCATGTTGGTGACAAGAAAGACAAACTAAATTGTAAGTATACTTTATACTATACTAATAAATATTTTACTCTGAGATAAAGCAAATGTGGCAAAATTTTAACAAATTGTCAGCCAAAGTGAAGGGTATATGGGTGGTACTATTCATGCAAATTTCCCATAGGTTTGAAATTGTTCAAAAATTTAAAGTTGAAGGAAAATAATGTAAAGAAAATAATTTGGAATTTAATCCTCCCCCTAAAAAAAATTGATTTTATCATAGGCTGACCATTTGCTATATCAATAACAATATACAAATCCTTTAAAATATTTTACTTAAGTTAGCTTACATAGGTTAAATCAAAGACTAGCTGAAATTATCAACATAAACATGTAGAAATAGAGATACACACCCATTAATAAATATGTTTATGTAAGAATAAATATGTATATATATGTAATATTTTAAATTTAAATTGTGTTTCTTTAGTAACCAACTGCAAGTATCTCTACACCGTATTAAGCCAACTACTACTTTTTTGAAATACTTTTTCTAGTACAAATTCATTCATCAAACATAACAAGAATCAAAAATAGCAGCTCCATAAAATGTTCATCTCACCTCATCTAAGTCATGGATATAAACTGGCTTTTCCTCAAAGCCAACTGGCATTGGCTCACTGTAGGGAATCTTTACTTCTTCATAGATCTTGGTATTCTCTCTCTGGATTCCTTCTGGTAAAATCATCTATAAGCATCAAAAATCAAAATCCAAAAATAATGAAAAATAAACAAATTTTCTGGTAAAAAATTTTGAGAGAGAGAGAGAGAGAAAAAAAACAGTGCTGGGTTTTATGACATAGTGCTGGTAAATAAATTTAGCTAAATGGAAATCCAGCCTAAACCAAAAATCAAAACAAATCAAATCAAAACAAAACCCTAACACAAAATGCTCATGTATCAGGTATCTCATATAATACATAAGCCAAATTATGTTGATGAATCTTGAAGTACACATCAATAAATAGTATTCCTGAATAGAAAAGTACTCACCAAGCAAGAAAAATGTACAATAAACAGGGTAAAGTTTAGTCAAATAGTAACACAACTCCTAAACCTCAAAAACAAATATTGCATAAATAATGAAAGGGAGAACAAATATTTCCTGAATATCTACTATGTACATGGAACTTTATGTACACTGCTTTATCTCAATTTCCCCAATACTTTTCAGTACAATTTAGCATAGTACAATCAACTAGTACTGCAGTCACAAAGGAAATAGGGAAAATCTATGTGCCATTTCCTCAGAATATACTTATTATCCAAAAGGACTCTGACATACCTTTGCACCAGCAATGAATGCTGATGTTTTCATAGCTTCAGCCTGGGAATCATAAACATGGGGATAACGTATTTTTTCAATGTCCATCTCTCTCTGCCTGCTCAGAACTGGAATGCTTCTAGCATTCAGAAGTGCCTGCTCTCTGTAAATACAAAAATTAATAAACCCAATTGGACATTTTTATCTTGAAAAGGAAAGTATATACTAAAACAAGGCCACAATAATAATTATTTCTGGTAGCCTTCCATTCTAAAACTAAAGAAATTAAACTATACAAAGGCAGATATTAAAAATTCTGATATTTTCTGGACTAGAAATAGACATCATTTTTAGATAATGTTATCCAATAAATTTGACTTAATGCTGTTTATAATTTTATTTTCCATAATCCAAAGATATTTAACAAGGTACAAATCCCTTTTATAAAAATGGCTCTGAATATTTAAAGAACTATGTTTAATAATGTCTGTATTTCATTTTCCCCTTTTCTACTTCTAAATAACAACATGATAAAAAGTAGTCATTAGGCCAGGAAAGGAAACAAAAGTCTCATAAATTTATGTAGGCTTCATAAATCTTATCTTAGTCATATGTGCACAGAACCTAAACATAGCTTACATCTATAACAGAAATTTCTCACCTATGTAGCTGCAACCACAAATATTCTAATTAAGCAGATTACTGCTTTCTTACACCAGAAAATTAGGTTTTCATATACCAAAATTCTATTCTTGTAGAAAATGTGACTAGAAGTAAGAATCATCTAAATTGCTAAAGCTAAACTAAAAAATGATGATACATAAAGCAGCAATTACAGAAGAAGCATTTTTCAGCTTTTGGCATTTATTACCTTTGCATTCTCAATTCCTTAGGATCAAAGCACATTAGTCCTTCTGAAACTTCTCCATCTTCTCCGGCCTTTTTTTCTCGTCTGGCAATTCTTTTTTCTTCACGGCGATATTGTTTCATTAACTGCTTTTCTTGTTCAGAATGGATAGTGACTTGACAACCATAATTAGGTTTAGCATTTTCTCCTAAAATTTTTTTGCAATTGTCTACAAAGCAGATTTAAGAAACATGTTTTACAAATCTCAGACATGGTTTAGAGCCTTTATAAAAACCATTTCTTTGTCCTCCCACCCCACACTTAAACATATAAAATAGCCTAATTTTCCAACAAGTCATTTTTTGAAACAGGTATATTCAAACCCCAATCAAGATGGCAGAGTGAGAAACTTCAGAATTTCATCTCCTCACAGAAGCTTTGACTACCCAGCGAGAACTGGCAGAAACATCTTTCTCAAAGCTCCACAAAACAATTAAAGGATTGTAGAAACAGAGCAAGCACTAAATCAAGAAAAAGGCTACTTAAAAGCAGTAGAATCTTGTGGCACCCTGGATGGCCCCTCCTCCATCCCCTCAACAGCTTGCTGTGGAGTCTGTCCAGACTTCCATCCAGTGGGAGACCCTAACCCTGGTAACAAAGGGAGGAGAGGTTTTGTTTTTTGGTTTTTTTTTTACCTGCTAATTCAAACATGTTTATTGAGCTAATCACTAGGGCACAAATGAGGCTGGGAGGGATGCACATACCGGGAGCATGCATGTCTGGCCCAATCTTCTGGTGGTGGCCTGAGAGACTAGCCAACCCAAAACTTGCCTATTTACAGGCGGTAGCTAAGAGATTTCTATTATAGAATGCTATGGGAGAGCCCTCAAGTTGTAGCTGCCTGGGGCAAGGTATTGCTGGCTAGAGGACATAAAGAAAAGCACCCTGGACCAAGAGAAAACTGCTTCCTAGGGGAAAGGGGACATTTATATAAGAGTAAATGGGGAAATTCTTTAGGGCCACAAGTGCATGCCCAAGACAAGGCACATGCATACAAAGGATCAAGGAGGCTCCTGCACTTTGGCCTAAAGTTATTCTCTAAATTCACTGTATGGATAAGGCCTGAAGGGGAGCACTCCCCCAGGTCAATCTCCACAGACTAGAAAAGGTGTTTTTTTCCTTCCTTTTTTTTTTTAGATTGCTCCTGGCATTCAAGGAAAGCTCTGTCATAATACTAGCTTGGATACATACTTAAGGAACAGAGGCCTCAGAGTCTAAATCCCAGTTATAATACTTTGAAGTATCAGAATGTCCTGATTCAAAGTATTTTGTAAAGGAATACAAAACATTCAAAAAAAAAGGAGATGCAATCACCCAGGCAGAGGAGACCAGAACTGGGAGGACCAGTTTTCAAAAATGGCCCTAAGTATGCTCAAAAGTCTTAAGGAAAACATAGACAAAGAACTATAGAGGAAAAGAGGAAAATGATAGATGAATACAAAGAGAATATCTATAGAGAGATGGGAATTATGAAAGAAGGAACTAAACATGTAACTGAGGGTTAAGAATGAACAAATAATTATGATTACTGAAACATTATATAGATGCCTTTTTACTTTCCAGTATATTATAAAATAGCCAAAGGTTAATATCGGAAATTATTGAAACTGGCTAGCCTGACCTCTACCTTTGAATATGGTAATTTATAACTAAAACTTGCTATTATGATGATTATTCCTTTGTATATGGTCACTTCTAACTAAGACCTACTATTATGATGATTATTCCAGATTGATCTTACCCTTGTATATGAATATTTCTATTGAAATGGTAACCACTCCACTCTCCCATTTGAAATTCATTTAAAAACCTTCAAACTGACCCCTGTTTTGTTCCCACCTTCATCCTGTTCAGCCCCTTGGTGTTTATTAATGAAGGAACCTGAGCCAGCCCCACCCAATTATTCATTAGTCTAAACATGCTTGTCTTTTGCTGCCATAAAACTATTAGAATTATTGCAGTTTGGGGAGGCAGATTTTTGGACCTCAAGGCCACTGACCTCTTTGCTTGGCACTAGCAAATAAACTCTCTCTGTTTGAAATCCCAGCGTCTAAGGAATTGGTTAAAAAGTACCTTGGACAGAAGAATCTGTGTTTTGCTCAGTATCAAACAGAGCTGAAGATCACAGTAATAGAAACAAAAATTCCCTAGAGTGATTCAACATCAAATTCGAGCTGGCAGAAAAAAAAAATCACAGAACTTGAATATAAGACTATTGAAATCATTCAGTCTGAGAAGCAATAAAAAAAAATAAATGAAGAAAATCAAACAGAACCTGAGGAACCTTTAGGCCAACATCAAGCCTAACAATATACCAGTATATGCATTATGGGAGAGCCAGAAAGAGAAGAGAGAGAAAAAAAGTCAGAAAGAATATTTAAAGAAATAATGACCAAAAACTTCCTCAATTTAATAAAAGACATGAATATGTATATATCTAAGATGTTCAGTGAACACCCAACAGGATAAACCCAAATAGAACCACATCCCAGCACATTACAATCAAAATGTCAATTGCCAAAGATAAAGAGAGAATTCTGAGAGCCACAAGAAAGAAACAAAGTGTCACATACGAGGAAGCCTCAATAAGATTAAGTAGCAATTTCTCATCAGAAACCAGAGACAACAAGGCAATGGGATGACATTTTTAATGTGTTGAAAGCAAAAAATTGCAAACCAACAATTCCATATGCAGCAAAACTGTCTTTCAAAAATGAAGAAGAGATTAAGACATTCTCACATCAGCAAAAGCTGAGGAATTTTGTCACCACTAGACTGGCCCTATAAGTGGTGTTAAAGAGAGTTCTGCAAGTTGAATGGAAAGGACAATGGACAATAGATTGAAGCATGCGGAAGAAAAAAAAAATCTCCCATAAGAGTAACAACATGGATAAATATAAATGCCAGTACTATTGTATTTTGGATATATAACTCCATTTTTTACTTCTTACAGTATTTCATTAATATGATGAACTATAAAAGAAGAGTTACCTGCAAAGACACAATTAGCAATATAGATATTAAGTGGAATGTTTAAAATGTGAATACCATGTACTTATAAGAAATGAACATTAACGATTTCACAGGTGGAATTATAAATACTCTGGTTAACATAATAAATGTTATGCTAATATCATTAATATTTTAAACAAGTGTGATAGTAACAATGAGTTCATCCAAATAAGGAAATTAAAATTATAAGAAGAAAATATGTCTACCCTGCTTAGAGCTTTGTAAGGCCTCAGTCAGAACATAGTGGAATTCTATAAGACTGAACGTAATAGGAAATAAAAAACCAAGGTGTAAAGCAGTAAATGCTATAGGTATGGATCTCCTTGATGAGTTCAACTAACTGTAGAGACTTGCAAGCAGAAATGAAATGAATAACCTTAACAGCAATTCTAACATAATTTTTAGTAAAGAAAAAGGGAGAAGCTTGTATCACTTTAGAATATAATTGTGATAGGAAAAAGTCTTAAAATTTAACAAACTTTATTTATTTTATGGCACACCCCACACTACACATTCTCCACATCATCCCTGAAAATAAAATCTTTACAATTATCCTCAACAGAGACGTCAGAACACTGCATCCACTCACTTCCCACCACTTTACATTCCCTGGTTTTAAAAGAATGGAGGTGAGAAAAGGGTAGATGTATACTCAAATTTTAAAATTCAAGGAAAATCTGCTTGATAGCTAGAAAAAGCTAAATGGCAAGAAGCCACTGCTCTCTAAAACAGAGATGTCTACTTAAAAGAAAGGTATCAGTAAATTATACAATAGGTCAAAAGGTATTAAAAAAAAAAAAAAGCAATTATATTAAAAAAGAGTTGCTAAACAATGAACCTTTTCTTCAAGGTAGAATTACCATTATGTACTTTCTTACCTTGAAGAGCCTGGAACTTATGATCATTTGAAGAATTCAGAAATCTATCTACAATTATAATTCTGTTCTGGAGGAGCTTCTCAATAAGTTCAAATCCTTCAGGTCCCAGCAGTTCAAATAGCTTATAAGAGGAGAGAAAAGAAAAAACAAAAAACTGTTACTTCAAAATTAACTTTTTCAAGTTTTTAATACTGACCCAATTCAGCAGAGGCAGGGAGCCAAACTGATATACATAAAAAGTATAAAGAAAAAAGTAACAGGAAAGAAAAAGAACTCTTCACATCACTATGGAGCTTTCAGTTTTATAAAGGCAATCTAAAATTATATATTTAAAGAACATGATTCAATTTTTAAACTAATTATGATTTACATATAAAACTCAATCACAAAATAAATTCTTACACTTGGCTTTTCTTGGTATGGTTAAATGAAATTAGAAAATTAATTTGTTTTCAATATATTATTCTGGCTTTCCCAAATACAGCCCAGAGTATTATTCTTCTTATAACTTACTACATAACAGCTGCCATTAAACCGTTAAAGAAACATTATGATGTTTTATGAATCATGGCTACATGCCAAAAATTTTACATATATTTTAAATGCTTAATAAACAGTGCTGTATGTACTTTATGTAACTTTATAAAAATGCAGAGGGGATGACAAAGATTAAGTAGATTCCAGAGTCAGAGAAACAGTTTTAGAATTCAGAGACTTTCAATTAGATAATTATAAGAAATAATTGTTTCTGAAAATCTTTAGATTTCCTCAAGTATGATCTGAGAATATATATTATTTTACTGTCTAGAAACATTATATTTTAATTTTGCATGTGAGAATTTTCATATTAACCAAATTCTAACTTCTTGGAGAATCCATACAAATAAAATCATAATTAAAAGTAGAAAATTATGTTAAGTATATATGAGGTTACATAACTAGTAGTAGTTTTGAATTGCCATCTATCTGAATACAAACCTAAAAAACTTTCTATTATTCTATGTTTAGAACTTCAAATATTTTCCAGAACTTATGTGTGACACTGAAATGAACATGGAATATATTGTGCACACAAAAGATAACAAATGAGGTAAGATAAAACATGTCAATTAAGGTAAATAATTTTTGCAAAGGGAAATGGCAGAAGCAGCAATAAATGGGCAAAACAACAGAAAAATAGAAAGTAAATATATAACTTGATCCCCTTCCCCAAGAAATGGTGCTCTGTGACAGAAAGGGGTTAAGACAGACAAGGATAGAGAATGTCGTAAAAGATAAAAGTAGTTTCTCCTTCACTTCACCACCATATTTCTTCAAAGAGTAGCCTACCAATGAAGTATGGTACATAGACTCCTAGAGTTCCCTGAGATTCTTTCAGGGGGCCCACAAGATCCAAACTATTTTCATAATAATAAGTGGGTGTTTTTTTGTCCTTCTCACTGTATTGACATTTGAATTGATGGTACAAAAGCAATGGGGGCGGGGGGAGGGGGGAGAGTGAAGTGCTGCTACCTTATCACAAATCAAACCAGTGGCTCTAGATTGTACTAGCAATCATTGTATTTTTTACCGCAATAGAAGGCCAGTTAATAAAAATAAAAAAAAATAAAAAAAAGAAGAAGAGCCAGTTCCAGTCCAGTGAAGCAATATAATTAATTTTCTTAGCTCTCAACTCATGAGTACATACCTTTTTTAATACTCTGTGTGTCAAAATGGGAAGCATAAAAGCACTTCTACTGCACACCAAAATACAATGGTTGTCTCAAAGAAAAGCACTGCTACTGAGATATTTTCATTTATCACTACTTTTAGTTGAAAAAAATAACTAAAGACCAAATATAGTTATTCAGAATGGGATATATGGCAGACATTTACTTGAATATGAATGAAATGAGGCTGTCACACCAAGGAAAACAACTGAAAGTATTTGATGCCAATGATAAATTTTAAGCTTTCAAGAGAAAATCAGAATCTTGGAGAACTTGTGTTTGCCACTATAAGCTTAATCGCTTTCCGATTTCTGAAGAAGAAAGCAAATGAATATGATTTTTTGATATTGTATGAGGAAATGCTTCAACATTCAGAAGATCTGTGTAATTCATGGAATCAATTATTTTCCATAGATGACATTACAAAATTATGCATAGGTAAAAAATCTATTAAAAATGAAAGACAGAACAATGAATTTAATGTAACAGAGAATGAAAAGTCTGTTGACACATTTCCAGGTTCTCATTGCACCTATCCTGTATGAAATTACCACTTGTGAAGTTTTAACATAATACCAAAATATATCAAGTTACCTGAAAAGGCTATTAAAATATCACTCCCTTTTCTAACTACTGTATGAGGCTGGATTTTCTTTCTATATGTAAACCAAAACAACATAGCACAAAAGATTATATGCAGAAGCAGATATGAGAATACAGCTGTTTTCTATTAAACCAGACACAGAAGAGATGTGCAAAAATGTGAAACACTGCCACTTTTCTCTCTAATCTTATGGCTTTGGAAAATATAGTTAATTTTCATTAAAAATGCTATTAAAAAATGTTAGTGTCTAATAGGTTTATTGCTGTTTTAAAATGAATTAATATACTTAAGTTTCTCAGTTTTAATTGATAATATAGTAAATATCAATAAACATAAACCACATAAAGAAAAACTCTTTTAAGAGCATAAAGAGGTCCTATGACCATAAAATTTGATAACTAAAAATCCTCTGCTTCCTTGATACCTGTATTTCCATAGTTTTTCCATGCCATGAACCACTTAGAAGGTCATAAGATTTATGAGGCATATTGGGGAAAATGGACAAGGCTGCTCTGCAAGACAAGGGAAGGCCTCAGTGGTTCTAGGCCCCATACAGCTTTGAAGGCTGACCAAGAGTAGTATTCAAACCCACTTGTAACTCATTCACACCAAGTTCCCTGATACTCCAGTTGGAAAATTCTGGAGTTTCCAGTTGGAAACAGTAACACACATATCAGCTCATATCATACCATGGTTTAAAACCCTTAACAGAACTATAACAATAATATCTAGATTTCTGAGATAGTATACAAACATCTGAGTTTGGCACCTGTCTGGTATCACATTCTGGCTTTTCCCAACTGACAAAGCGATCAGCTACTCATATTTCATATTTACGTGTGTCTGAACATGCTGTTCCTGCTGGTAGAATGCTGTTTCCAACCTACTCAGCCTGGTAACCTTCCCTTCCAATCTTCAAAAGCCAGCTCAAATAATAACTCTTCCAGTACAAGGCTTTGTCTGTCATTATTTTTTGCAGGGCAGCTAGTATAGCACACAAAGCATCACCATTATTCCATATCCTTCTTCAAGACACATTTCCTGCTTGTTTCTCCAAAAGTTAATACAGTATAAGATAAATGGTGCTAATTAATCAAGATATATCAAAGGCATGTTTCATTCATATAACAGTAGTACTTTCTTTCACATTTTTAACCCCCAAATAAATGTCATCATTTTTAAAAAGAAAACATTAGAAATATTGGATCATTAGCTGCCAGCCCAGAATACCATATCTTCAGGAAGAATGCATCACCTTACTGATGCCTAGATTTGGACTTCTCCTAGCCTCAAAACTATAACCCAATAAATCAATAAATTCCCATTGTTTAAGCCAACCCATTGTATGATGTTTGATTTAGCAGCCAGGAAACTAAAGCATCATCCAACACAGAATGAGGAACTAAATTTTTTTGTCTTGCTGTTGCTGTTTACTTTGTTACAATTTCAAATAGTTCTAATTACCTTAAGGGCTATGGGCACTCCAGGTATCTCAAAAATGATTAACATGTCATAAGTTAATGAAATGCAACTAAATCCTCCTTAAAATTTCTAAATAGGGGAACGGATGTGGCTCAAGTGGTTGAGCTCCTGCTTCCCACATGAGAAGTCCTGGGTTCGATTCCCAGTGCCTCCTAAAAACAAACAAAAAACAACTAGCAAAACAAGTGACAAAACCAACTCAGGGGAGCTGATGTGGTTTTGTGGTTGAGTGCTGGCTACCTACATACGAGGTTCTGGGTTCAATCTGCGGCCAGTACCTCAAAAAAAAAAAAAAAAAAAAAAAATCTAAATAACTGATAAGAAATACTAACAGTTCTCTGAAAACCTAAAGCTACGCAAATAGTCTACATAAATAATAAAAGTAGGATTCATGTTCGATCCCCTTCTATTATCCTTCAAAGTGCTTAGGATAGATTAAGTATGCAAATAGTTCTTAAAAGAATTGTAAATCTATAGAATTATCACAAAATTCTAGGAAACAGCAGTTAGTAAAAAAAATATGCTCATGTAGAAAAATATATAGCAGTTTTAGGTATGTACTTAGAATAATACTGCTGTTTAAAAAAAAAAAAGAACAAAGCAATGGGAAGTTACATTTAACATAAATACGAAGTTTTAAGTTTATATTGATAGTGTTAAGTACTTACCTTAGAACAGGATATTCATGAATACCATAAGAGAAAGTCCAAACTGATCATAATAAACAATGCAAGTGTGTTTTTAAATATTTTGAGTTTTAAATATCTATTATTTTATATTTTGAATGATAAATGGAAAATCCCAGGTTTTGAATACTTTAACTTAACACCTAAAACAAGAATTTCTGAATCATCATGACTAAGGTTACCAATGATCTCCCCGACAAATCCAGTGGTTTTCTTCTCAGCACTGATTATAAAACTCTGCAGTTTTTGACATTTACTTCCCAAATTAATTCCTGAAACTTCCCTGATCACAATTCTCTCTTCTTTTTCCTATTTTCCAGAGCTTCATCCATGGCTCAGGGTACTATTCTTGGTCCCCCTCTCCCTCCCCCCCCAAAAAAGAATCCACCCATTCTCAGGTGTGTCACTCATTTGAGCCATAGAGATTGTACCTAAGTAACTCCAGGGGATACCAAGCACACAGAAAACAATATGAATGGCATTCCTGGAGATAAAACATGCAGCCTTTCTCAGCATGAGTACTTGGCACATAAGTAGACAACATCTGTTAGCTATTATTATCTTCACCATAACAGTAGCCAGAATGAATCCTTTTAAAACTTAAGTCATGTCCTTCCACTGCTCAAAAACCCCCAAGGACTTCTGATCTCAGAGAAAATGCCAAAGTCCTTTATATAATATACAGCATATGAACCAAATACCCCCAGAAGCACTCACTTCTCTCTGATGTCATCTCCTACAACTCTCATGCTCATTGCTCTGCACTTTGTACTATTCTTAAGTATACTCCCACCTATGGGCTTTTGCACTTGCTGCTCCCTGTAATTAAAATGTTTTGCGCCCCCAGATATTCACATGGATTGCTCCCTTACTCCTTCCAGAGCAAATGTCACCTTATCAGAGTGGACTTCTCTAAGCAACCTATCTAAAATGAACACCCAACCAAGTGACTCTCTCTTTTTATACTTCTACCACATGACATATTACATATCTGTTCTTAATTGTGTGTCCCTACACCCTTTCCCCCACCACCACACAAGAGAATTTAAGCCCTTTAAAGGCAGAGATTTTTATCTGTGCTTATTCTCTCCCATCATTTAAAATCAGTGTCTGATATAGTAAATATTTCTGGAATTGAATTAAAAACCACATAAACAATGACCACAATGGAAATGAATCACAGATCTGTTTATCAACCATAGTTTTTCCACACTTAGTCCAGCACAATGCTGACCTACCAAGCATTAACAAATTCTACTTTAAAATAAGATACTCTAGATTTCATATAAATTAATTTTTATAAATGTTAATGCTATAATGTTGGATTATAGATCTAAAAAGTCAAACATGAACAAAATATTCACAACCAAAATTATTTCTCATTCCTCAAATCAGCTCTTTCTCCCAACATCTGCAATTTTGTTAATGATACTTTAATCCCTCAGTAAAATTTAAGTTTGACACCTTCTGACAAGGATATATTCTTTCTTCTAGTTATACTTAATATCAAAACATTTTACAAGTCAATTTATTCTTCTTTCAAAATATCAGAAGAGCAGAAAAATTGAAGAAAAAATATAAAATAACAGTTTCTAGAATGAATTACAAATACTCACACAGATAGAGCTACTGGTGTTTCTGGGTTTCCAATCAGCTCAAACACCAAATCAAACTTAACTAACCAAATAATTTACTCCTTCTCAAATCATTTACCCCTAGGTTACAGCTAGAAACTTAATTCAATTTTCACCCCTTAAAAAAAACTTATGGGAAACTGACTTCCAACATGACAGCAGGAAGAGCTCTATGGATCTGCTCCCCAGGGAAACTGGTGAGATTTAAAATAAAACAACCTTTTCTAGCCTCTAAAAACGGTCCTAAGAGCATACAGCAAATGAAGGAACATCTATTGAAGAAAACCTATGAAAAAAATTTGTTAAGTGTTAGAGTCATGGTACTCTAGGGAAACAGAATCAGAAACAGAATCAACAGGACATATCTGTAAATAGTATAAGATTTTATAAAATTCTTTTTCATGACTGTGGAGATGCACAAGTCCAAATTCTGCAGGCAGGCTGCAAACCAGGAGCTCCGATGAAGTCCTTGATGAATTTCCAGGAGAAGTTGGCTGTCGGAGGTCAAGCTGGAAAATTCTCTCTGATTGCTGAAATCACTACCTCTTTTATGGCATTCAACTGATTGGATAAAACATCACTCAATGTTGACAGCAATTTCCTTGGTTGATTGTAGATGTAATCAGTCATCTATGCAATAAACTCACTGGTGACTGAAATCCATAAATGTCCTTGTATTACAATTGATCCAGTGCTTGCTTGACCAAACAACTAGGGCACAATTACCTGGCCGAGTTGACACATTAGCCTAACCATCACAGTCTACCCCTTGTCAACTTGGCAACCATACACATCACCTTATACCATACTTAGTCTCTAAGTAAAAACAATAACAGACATGCATATATATATTTCCACCTAACAATATTCAACTGCCCTGCGTACAACTGGAAAGGCATTAATTCCCTACAGAATAGGGTGCAAGTCCTTGGTAGTATTCACTCTTGAACTTGACATCCTTAAATATTATGACATGAAACTAACACAACTTGTCATATGTTAAGGGAAAAGGTTAAGGAAGAAAACAAAGACATCCATTTTATGTACATACACAATCATGCTCAAAACAAAACAAGGAAGAAAGATTTATGAGCTTTACAGTCCTCATTTCTGTAACTGGTTACGTGGTTGAAGTTCATATTTATCACTACCTTCTTCCATTACCATTCCATGTTTCTGTTACTCTTAGCAGGCACCTCAGCTGACCGTGGTTCTTTGCCTGGTGGGGTGACCAAAACTTTCATTCCTAAAGATCCTGGGCCATTGTTAGTCCTGCTTGGATTGGGTAGTTGCAATTTTCCATTGACTTTAATCACAGGGCATGGCAGTACTAGGAGACGTCCTAGAGGATCTCCTGCATTCCAGGCAAACTCTTCTTTACCCCCATTATGTAGATAAAGTCCTATTTCCCTTGACAGTCAGGATCAATCACCCCAACCAGTACAGTAATTCCTTTCTTTGACTGTTGATTCAGCAATAAGAGGAGCCCAAAGTGGCCAGGTGGCAGTCTTAACTTCCATTTCAGTGGAATCATTGCTGTGTTCCAGGTAGAAGCACTCCTCCTTTTGGAACTAAGACCTATAGACCAGCAGAGCTTAAGGTTACAGGGACAGAAAGCAAAAATTTTCCTAGTGGATCACTAGGGGTAATAGTGAGTGGTACCACTCCTGTTTCTACCCCTTGTTTCATGGACCCATGAATCCTGGCTATGGGAGAAATAGCACCACAGACTGGACACTGATTTAGAGCATACACAGCCTCCTGGAAAACACTGCCCAAGCCCTGCAAGGTATTGCCACCTAGTTGGCACTGTAATTGAGTCTTCAAACGGCCATTCCACCATTCTATCAGTCTAGCTGCTACAGGATGATGGGGAAATGGTAAGGCCAGTGAATTTCAGGGGCATGTGCCTTTTCCTGCATATCATTTGCTGTGCAGCGGGTTCCCTGATCAGAAACAATGTTCTGTGGAATGCCATGGCAGTGGATAAGACACTCAGTAAGTCCACAGACGGTAGTTTTGGAAGAAACATTGCATGCAGGGAACACAAACCCATACCTGGAATATGTGTCTATTCCAATTAAAACAAATTGCTGCCCCGTTCATGATGAAAGTAGTCCAATGTAATCAACCTGCCACCAGGTAGCAGGCTGATCACCTCAGGGAATGCTGCCATATCGGGGGGCTGAGTGTGGGTCTCTGCCGCTGGCAGATGGGGTCAGCAGTGCCTGTAGCCAAGTCAGTCTTGGTGAGGGGAAGTCCATGTTGTTGAGTCCATGCATAACCTCCATCCCTACGTCCATGGCCACTTTGTTCATGAGCCCACTGGGCAATGGCAGGAGTGGCTGGGGAAAGAGGCTGAGCATTAGACACAGAGAGTGTCATCTTATCCACTTGATTACTAAAATCTTCCTCTGCTGAAGTCTCCCTCTGGTGAGCATTCTGTGAGACACAAATATTTTCATGTTTTTTGTGCTTTCAGAAAGGTCTAGCCACATAGCTCTTCCCCAGACCTCTCTGTCACCAATTTTCCAATCATGTTCCTTCCAAGTCTCTGATCATCCAGCCAAACCACTGGCAACAGCCCATGAATCAGTGTACAAACACACCTCTGGCCATTTCTTCTTCAAAGCAAAATAAACAACCAGGTGCACTGCTCGAATTTCTGCCCACTGGGAGGACTTGCCCTCAACATTGTCCTTCGGGGATGTCCCAGAAAGGGACTGCAGTGCTGCAGCTTGTCCACTTTTGGGTGGTACCTGCATATCATGTAGAAACATCTGTAAACCAGGCCAGTTTTTTCCCTTCCTCAGTCAACTGATTATAAGGGACTCCCCAAGAGGCTAAAGCAGTGGGCTGGGAAAGAGAAGGTAACATGGCAGGGGTGGAGACCGTGGGCATATGGGTCACTTCATCATGTAACTTACTTGTGCCTTCAGGACCTGCTCGAGCCCTGTCTCATATATACCACTTCCACTTTATTATGGAGTGCTGCTGTGCATGCCCAACTTTATGGTTTGGTGGGTCAGACAATACCCAGGTCATGAAAGGCAACTCACGTTTCATGGTAACTTGATGGCCCATAGTGTTCAGTCTCTACTAAGACCCAGTAGCAGGCCAAAAGCTGTTTCTCAAAAGGAGAGTAGTTATCTGCAGAGGATGTCAGGGCTTTGCTCCAAAATTCTAAGGGTCTGCATTGCAATTCTCCTACAGGGGCCTGCCAAAGGCTCCAGATGGCATATCTATTTGCCACTGAAACTTCCAGCACCATTGGATCTGCTGGATCATATGGCTCAAGCAGCAGTGTAGCTTGCACAGCAGCCTGGACCTGTCACAGAGCCTCCTCTCGTTCCAGCCTCCAGTCAAAACGAGCAGCTTTTCTGGTTACTCGGTAGATGGGCTGGAGTAGCACACCCAAATGAGGAATGTGTTGTCTCCAAAATCTGAAGAGACCAACTAAGCATTGTGCCTCTCTTTTGGTCTTAGGAAGGGCCAGATGCAGCAGCCTATCCTTCCTTTTAGAAGGGCTACCTTGACATGTCCTGCACCACTGGACACCTAGAAATTTCACCGAGGTGGAAAGCCCCAGTATTTTTGTTGGATTCATTTCCCATCCTCTCTCACACAAATGCCTTACCAATAAGTCTAGAGTTGTTGCTACTTCTTGCTCACTAGGTCCTATCAACATGTTATCATCAATATAATGGACCAGTGTGATGTCTTTTGGGAGGGAGAGATGATCAAGGTTCCTGTGGCCAATATTATGACACAGGACTGGAGAGTGGATATGCCCCTGATGCAGGACAGTGAAGATATATTGCTGGCCTTGCCAGCTGAAAACAAACTGTTTCTAGCTGTGTTACTGGGGGCCATAAGCCACCCCACCTCTTCTGGTCCCCATGAGGACCAGTCTGAGCCAAAGACATGGGTTACCCAATTCGGATTCAGGACCACCAAGGATCCCTCTGATTGACACATGCCCAAAGGCAAAACTCAAGAAGCTTTGAACCCAAGCAATCTTGTTCAAAAGTGTCTCAGACTCCACCATTGGCAACTTAGCCTAGAGCTGTCAGAAGGCCCTCCAATCTGGCCACCGCACTCCTGGTACGAAGCTGTATTCGTCAGGGTTCTCTAAGGAAACAGAATCAACAGGACATATTTTTAAATAGTATAAGATTTTATAAAATTCTGTAATGTGACTGTGGAGATGCACAAGTCCAAATTCTGCAGGCAGGCTGCAAACCAGGGGCTCTAACGAAGGCCCTTGATAAGTTGCCAGGAGATGTTGGCTGTCGGAAGTCAAGGTGGAAAATTCTCTCTGAATGGTGAAATCACTTCCCCTTTTAAGGCGTTCAACTGATTGGATAAAACTTCACTCATTGATGGCAATCTCCTTGGTTGTTTATAGATGTAATCACACTTCTGCGCAATAAATTCACTGGTGATTAAAGTCCATAAATGTCCTTGTATTACAATTAGCCCAGGACTTGCTTGACTAAATAACTGGGCACAATTACCTGGCCAAATTGACGCATTAGCCTAACCATCAGAGATGTTATGCATGTTTGCTTTGTAAGTTCACAACTTTTACTATACACTTATTGTTTATATATGTTCATGTATATATAAACATAATAAAAATATTATATATAAACATATATATTATATTACATATATATTATATTACATATATATAATATATATAAACATGATATAAAAATAATAAAAATATTAATAATATTTTGGAAAAATACATCAAATGCAAGATACTTTGGTTGGTGGTAATATTTTGAGGATGCTCTTTCATCATTTGTTAAAAATGTTTCACAACAATGCAAGGTATTGGTGGTGGGGTGAGGTGTGGGAGCCCTGTGTAGTGTTGTGTATGTTTGTTTTGTAGGTTCACAACTTTTACTATACACTTACTGTTTATGTATCTTTATGTACGAGTGATATGCTTCGATAAATTTTTTAAATGGAAAAAATATACAACACACTAAATATCTAGCAAAAGAGAAAAGGCTGTTCTCCACTCAATAACAGGACTTCCATATCAGCAAGATAAAGAATCCCCAGCACAATTCTGAGATCAGCTGCCATCAGATTTAAAGAAATCCCAAAATTATGCTTCCCATAACATTTGCCATTTTCATCCTCTCTGAGAGCAGGTGCAGTTCTCATTCAAGATTTGCACTACAAACTAATTTGGCACTATGAGTGACTGTTTGTAAAAGTACAGCTGTCTGAATCACTGCTCTATGCACTGATACAAGTTCCAGACTCAGCCAAATTTTAAAAAGAGAGAGAGAGAGGAAGAAGTTAGCCTGCATACAAAAGAGACATCTACACAGAGACTTAAAAAAATAAAATTAAATAAAAAGATGTAGCTCTCAAAAGGCAAGTTTCAGTATCCTAGTTATAAATTAAAGACAAAAAAGATTTAAGGGCTATATAAAGGGTCGCATCCTTCGCCTGATGGATGCTGTTAAAGCCATTACTGTATGTTAAGGTACTTTTCAACAGGTAAGGTTCTTGAAGTTATTAAAAATCCTTCTTCATTAAATTTTATGTAATGTATGGAAACATAAAATTTAACCAGCAGGTTAAATTCCTGAGATTCCAAAAAAAAAAAAATCTTTCTAAATCATTTCTGAAAAGGTCCATATTAATTTTTTAAAAAGCATTACCTCCTTGTTTCTTGAGAATACAAAAATTTTCAACAGTGGTTTCAACAGTGGTTTCTGAAACACTCAGGAAAGGTAAACTCCAGTTTCCACCATATACTGAATTAGGTCATTGTTATTCAATTAAGAACAATGCTATACAGATGCCATATTCCCAACATAGCATCAAAATGATTCAGATATGACATGATCATTAACAGCAAAATATAATGTAACAATAAATCTTTTAAATAATATGCCATGGGAAATTATACCATAAATCTTATTAAAATTGGTAAAAAAGAGATATAATGGGTATAACTAAGACTATAAATCTGGTCTCGAACTGGGGTATGCAGAGATATGATGAGGGTATGGAAAACCATACAAATATGACAAATGTATTTGGGTTATGAATTTATTCAAAGACTTAGAAGCAAAACATTTTTATTTTTAAGTAAATCACAATTCTGATCATGTTAATGTCCTGTTTGAAAACTGCTTTTTGGGCTAATCAAAAAATGTTGAAAAATTAAGTATTTAATCACTAAAATAGGCTTTAGGGCAAATAAAATTTCAATATTTACATAATGTTTTTTAGTTCCATTGTATTTCCATGTAGAAAATAGCAAAGAATTCACTAGAGGTTGAAAATCAATCTAATAGTATTCTAAAAAAACCTCTTTCAAAGAAGAGTTCAACCATTCTCCATACTAAATAATCAATGGACATTCTGAAAATAGTCAGTGATTCAGCAGGCAGAATATCTTGATGTAGGCTAAGTATCCTTTTGGATGACAATATGGTTAGGCGGATTATGGGATTAACCTTCAATATCAAGATCAGTCACTAAAGTTGTTCTTCAAGGATCTGGTCACAGCTCTGTTCTATTCAACAATTTTATCTATGATATACAAATTAGAGGAAATATTAAATCAAATTTGTTAAGAATGTACATGATAGAATCAAGATTTTTAAATTTTCTAAATAATTTCACATAATCTGGCCAAATTTAAGCAGGTATTTTTAGAGATAAATAGAAAACTCCACATTTCAGTTTAATCATATGTACTTGTACAAGATGGAGAGGCCTGGCGACAAATGAATTCTTTAAAAAAAAAAAAAAGCCTGAAAGAGTATGGGTGGGTGGGTGGTTTTATTTAGGCTCAATATGAATCAAAAGTACCATGAGGCTAGCAAAAAAATTATCGTATTAATAACTATATAGCATCTCAAACACCCAACTTAACTTCCTTAAATATACCACACTGATTTAACCATAGTTCAATTCTAAGCTACACTTTTGAAGGAAGTTACACTGACACTTAAGGTACATACAGAGGAGAACAACCAGGACAATGAAGACCCTGTCTCCAGGCCTTGTTATGTGAAGAGAGCTAAAGTAACTTGTGATGTTTAACTTGGATGGAAAGGTAAGACTACAGATAGCGCTACAGTAGGACATGGTGCTTGTCTTCAAAATAATTGAAAGACTCTTACATAAAATGATGAAACAGACATATTACATAATTTTCCAAAGGCAAAACTAAGTGTTTTGGTTTCCCAGCTGCCAAAACAAACACCATAAAATGGGCTGGCTTAACAACAGGAATTTATTGGCTCACAGTTTCAGAAGCTAGAAGGCTTACTTCCTCCCAGGTTGGTACCTTCTGGCTGGCTGGCAATGTTTGGGGTTCCTTGGCTTTTCTGTCACATGGTAATGCACATCACAGCATCTTCTCTTTTCTCTTCTGGGTTCCAGGGACTGCTTGCTCTCCATGGCTTCTCTTTCTGTCTGACTTTCACTCTGCTTATAAAGGACTCCAGGAGTCCAATACATTAAAGCACAATCTGATAAACTGGGCAACACCTTAACAGTTAAGGCTTAACTGAAAGAACATCTTAGAGAGAGAACTTATTTACAATGGGTCCATACTTATCAGAACGCCACCAACGATCAAGAACATGTCCAAACTGGGGTACACAATTCAATCTACCACATTAAAGCACAAAAATAACTTAGAAGGATAAGTGATTATACTTCAGAAACCTCCAAAACATTGACTATATTCCAAAAAATAACCTAAGGTATTGCTTTATTTGAATTCCTTGCATCTTTATCCAAAGTAACATCACAGACTATTTAATCCTTTCTCTATTAATATAAAAAGGGGTAATAAAGCAATAAGCATAAATCATTTATAATATAATCCTAATATTCAGCTCCCTGCCTATAGTATATAATATTTACCTAGAATTTCTAGAACCAGCCATTTTCTAGATTGATATTTTTCGGAATTTAGACCTTTAAGGTATAAAACATGAAAAACAAACATAAAAAGATATCTATGTGAACCTTTTTGAGTAGCAGACCTAGTAATATCTTTTAATATTAGCATCCATTCAATTTGATGGTCATTTATAGATACAGTATATATAAAGATAATGATTATTTTTCTGGCCCTCATTACTTGGTCTTCCTCTATGCATCATTCCAGGTTACTAAATATGCCTTACCCTTCTTGAAACTCACTTTTCCTTTGATATCATTAACATGTCACTCTTTTGATATGAATCCTACCACTGACTGCTTCCTTCCTGTCTCCTCTACAAGCTCATCCTCACTTTCTTGGCTATTAAATGTTGGAGTTCTTTAAGGCTTATTCCTAGGCCTTTTCTTAGTCTCACTTCATGTTCCCTCACTAGCTGTTGGTATCCACACCCTCAGTTTCCATTAGCAAGGATATGCTGACATCTCTTTAAATTTATGTCCTGCCCAAAACATTACTCCATATATATAATTGCCCAGTTATCATATCCACTTGGAAGTCTCAAGACCCCCATAATTAAACATGCCCCAAACTATATAATCATTTTCCACCTTCTTCACTCTCTAAGTGTTCTCTACTTTGATGAATGGCATTGTCATCTTTCAATTATACAAGACAAAAATCTAAAAGTGATTCTTAAAATCGCCTATCCCATCATGTCCAACCTCAAGCTCATCAACCAATCCATCACCAAGTCCTCTCAATTTCAACTACTAAATAGATGTTAAGACTTTCTGATTCCCATATGCCCCAAGCAGGGCATATGGGAATCCCTTTATTGTTTGTGTAACATTTATGTAATCTAAGTATCTTTTAAAAAATAAAAATATATATTTAAAAAATAAAATAAAATAAATCTTTAAAAAAAGAGAGAAAGAGAATAGGACTTTGAGGGTCAGAATGATCTGACCTGAATCCTAGTTCCATCCCTTTACCAGATCTGTCACCTAGATAGGCTAATTAACCTTTTAATGTTTGTTTCCTAATTTGTAAAATGGAGTTTATAATAGTTGCTTTATTAGTTTTGGGGCAGTTTGAATCTTTCGTGGACCCCAGAAAACAGTGTTCTTAAAGCTAACATTCCTGTGCATGTAAACCTATTGTAGATGGGACCTTTTGATTAGATGCACTTAAGGGACCTTCCTTTTGATTAGGTCACTTGAGTAGGACATGACCTAGTGTAGGTATTAATCCTCTTACTGGAGTCCTTTATAAATGGAGGCGTAAAAGGCCACAGACAGAGAAAAAAAGCATCAGAGACACAGAGGAACCAGAAGCTGAGAGAGGACCCTGGATCCAGAGGCTGAGAGGAAGTCACTTTAGCCAGAAACTAAAAGCAAGGAGGCTTGGAAGAGAGGGGAGAGATGAGCCAACACCACCACTGTTCCCTGCTATGTTCCTGATCACTGACAGCTGCAGCTCAGGGAAAAGGATCTCCAGATGATGCCTTGATTTGGACAATTTAACAGTCTCAGAACTGTAAGCTTTTAACCTAATAAATTTCCATTGTAAAAGCCAACCCATTTCATGATATCTGCATTGCAGGAGCCTAGCAGACTGAAACCATTGTTTATGAATGTTGTTTTCACAATTTAACAGTGTTCTGATCTGGGTATGTCTTACAGTCGCTATCTATATTTAATATAGCATTTTTTTTCTGAAAATGTTATTAAATCAATGGTATTTCTGAAATTTGTTGATGCTTTATATAATTTAAGGAAATACAGATTATGCATAACCCACTGAGACCATCTGTACTCATATAATCAAAATTTCTTTTATGTACTGCACTGTAAGTCAGCAATCCAGTCTCATTACTACATATTACCCTGTTAGTCAACTTAATTCAATAATTAATCAAATTTACAAAAGCCACCATAACATAGCAATATAGTGCAGAATAGTCAGCCAGTGCTCAAATTCTGAGTCTACTAAATACTAGCTTTAGGGCCTTAGGTATCCTCTCAGAGCCTCAGTTTTCTTATTTG
>JAQZBX010017304.1:0-35694 GCA_029593785.1 Cabassous unicinctus | reverse complement strand
GAGGAATGAAAGGATGTGAGTAAGGAAGGAGGATAATAGTAATATTGATAGAAGCTAGAAGCGGGGATAAATAAGAATTAATGAATTAAATATTTAACTCATATAGGCTGTGTAGAGTAATAGGAAAGAAAGTGGAGTCCTATAATGGACTTGGAAACTAAATAGAGGAATATATATATATAATGATTTAGAAGGCTAGAATTATGAAGAGGGAGAGAAAGGTTTAAGAAAGGGATGAAAGGAAGAGTTAGTATTAATAAAAAGAAGAAACAACCAAAATAGAGGGAATAGAAATTTACACCCTTGACTTGTGGGTATATGGAAAAATGTGGTATTTAATAACTACAACAGAAGGCAGAAGGTAGAAAGATGAGGGAAGGATAAGAGATATTTTGGAATACAAAATCACTCTATAGAGAGAATGGGAAATTACTGAAGAAGAAGCACAGCAAAGAAGAGACAAGCTATCAGCACCTAATTTTAAAAAAATGAAAGAAAGAAGAAATGGGGGAGGAAAGGTGAAAGAAAAGCAAGAGACAACAAATAAACAGAGAAAAACCAAACAACCACACAGACAAGCAGTCAAACAAAGCTAAGAGGGATCAATATTCCCTGAAGTTCCCCATGGATACTCTCAACCTGATTGTGTTTATCAATCAATTTCCCCCCAGGATTCTATATGCAGGTTCTGAAGCAGCTTTTGGTTATTAAACTAAATTAAAAAGAATTTATTTTTAATCTATTAAAGTGACTATTTATTTATTTATTATGTGGCACAATAAACTACCAAAAATAAGTCTTTCTCTAGACCACCCCCTTCACAGAGGGACCCTAACTGTGCTCATGGAAACTAATCAAGCACTTCCCAATTTCTGGCTTCCCCAGGAATGCTAAAGTTCTGGTATTCTCAGTCTAGGATGATAAAAATGGCAGCCTCCACGCTTTGGATCACAGCCCCAGTGTCACTGATTTACTTGGCAGATTCACCTCTCCCCTCAGCCTGGTGCTGCTTCAAGCTGGCTTATCTGCTCCTCCAAATTATGAGGGGGTCCAGGCAGCCAAATTGACAGCTAAAATATCCCCCCTCTGCTTTCTGTCAGAACTCTCGCTCTCTTTGAGAGTGCCCCTCTTCCCAGCTCTGTGGGTACAGGGTTTATCCTGGGCAGCTACTCAAATCCACTTCCTCAGTAGTTTCACCCCTCCCCTCCTCTGGGTGCCGATTCACTGCAGCTGTTTTGTTCATCTAAGTTGCAGGGGCTTCAGGCAGCCAAATCCCTAAAAAACAAAGCTCTCTTGCCAGGTCTCCCCCCTCAGAAAACACCCCCTCCCACTGGGCCCTGTCTCCCAGTTACTGGAAGGGAGTCATGGTTCCAACCAGCTTCCTCCCCCTGTAAGGGTGGGGGTCAGCCGACTGTGTTAACCACCACATGCAGGCTTAAAACTCACAAATCTCTATGGTTCAGTCCATGCCGTCAATCTGCCCAGATAGATATCCCAAGCTTCTCACTTCACACGCCCACAGCACACATCCCCATGTAGGATCTCATCCTCTATCCACCATGATCTGGGAGCTATCCACAGTTGCCCTCCTAAGCTGAGGCCATCTTGCTTCAACTCTGGTATATGGGAATCTAATGTGACATTTCTGTAATCTAAAACTTCCTAAAAGTAAACTTAAAAAAACCCTGCCCAGTGGAGCACCCCATCCACCAACTTCCAACATCAGCCACAAACCTTTCAGAGTACATAAAAGTGAGTGAAACATGTGGAACAAACATCAGTCGTCCCACCAGGGTCACCCTTGAGTAGCCTATGTTCAGAAAAGCCTAAAAGTGTATAAAAGCCCAGGTAGAACAAGCAGAGATTTACCAGCTGACTATAGACAATGGAAGTGCTCGGCCAAATTCTACACAACTTAACAACATAGACTCAGCTACAATATTAAAAGCAGTATGTTAAAGACTTTTAGGAGATTGCTTTAGGTACAGCACTAGCTAACTGATATAACAATTATTGTGAGCAGAATGAGGTCATTAAGAAAAATAGACTGCTTCTTATTTTGAGCCTTCTTTCAGATATTGGAGGACAGCATTCAAGATCATTCTGTTATGCAAGAACACTTTGCATAACAAACAATTAAATATTACTACCTTTTGAGAGTTCTTTCCCAATAAGTAGGAGATGTTGGAAGGACATGCAAGTTTATGGAGGAACACTTTGAGAACTTACTCTGAATTTTCTATTCTAAGAGGCTTTATTACACAGGATCTCAATCTCTCATAAGTCATCCTTTGATCATGAGTATTGATTATGGTTTTGAAAATAAATGGCAAAAATGCTCAAATATAGTTAATAAATTGTTCAGACATGGTCTTTACAGTGTATGCCAAAATGTGGGAAAGGGGTAGAGTTTTGTGTACAGGAACAGATAAAGAAAGATTCTTTATCTTATTTATTTACAAAGAAAATTGTATAGAAAATGTGATCCAATCCTGCACCCATTGCATAAATCCCTAGAAACATGGCCACCCAGATTTCTTACTTAATGCATAGATATAAATCATCAAAAACAATTCTTTAGTTTAGTAATACAGTGTGTGATTGAATGGATTATTTCAACCTAATTAAATTCATATCTGATAAGTTAGGATTTGGTTTCATGGAATGTTCATAGAATCACAATTTCAGGATTTGAGGGTGTGATCCTTGAAATCATAGGCAACTATTTCTGCCCCAAGAAAAATAATCCTTGTATGGCATACCTAGAAATAATCTCCTCAGAAACCCATTATGTTTTCATTTCTCAGACTGTAGATGATGAGGTTCAGCATGGGTGTGGCCATGGGTACATCAACAAGACTGGTGCTCATGCATTGTGCATAGCAGAAAAAAATCATATATGCTCCTTTACTCATACACAAAAATGAGGAGACAAGTGAAAGATAAGATGCACAATTTGAAAATGCTTCATACTTCTCCCAAGCTTATGAGATTACAAATATGGAGCACATAATCTTACAATAATAGTAAAGAATCCCAGTGAGGGAACAACCAGGCAGAAGGCTAGGTGCAAAGTAAATCACTACATCATTGATGAAGGTTTAAGAACAGGCAAGTTGGATCATCTGATTAAGGTCAAAGAAAATATGGTGTATTTCCAACGGTGTACAAAAGTACAGTGATAACACCATTAAGCTTTGTATCAAGTAATAAAATATAGTCATGATCCAGGATAAATAAAACAACAGTATACTTAAATTTATTTGATAGACAAAGAAACTCCATCTCAAATGTTGAATGGTGAAGGTCAGAGCCAAGGAGCAAAAACACAGGGTGGAAGGGGCCCCAAAGGAAGGAATAACTGAATAGGCAATTAAAGGTCCTCCCAAGTTACAAAATGACCAGAAAAGAAGTTCTTATCTATTTTGGCCCCTTCATTCATAGGAAACAAATTGCTCAGAAATTAGAGTAAGAATGAGACAATTACTTTAATGGTCATCTGGGAGAAATAAACTTTTTAAGACCCAGAAACTATAAATATACTCACCTTTCCTCTCACCTACAGCTTAAGGATATCTAGAAGAAGGGAATTCTACTGTCCTCTTACAGAGAAAGTATGCCTGATTTCACCTCCTGCTCTTCCTTGAACATAATTTGAAGCTCCATTACTTAGTAGGGAAAGGGCCTGGAGAAAAAGAAGCTCATGTAAAGCCCTCTAAGCCTCTGTTGTGGGAATCTGGTATAGAGGCAGGCAGAGCTCTCAGAACATGGTCTCTGATCAAACAAGCTGGGTTAATAATATGGTGAGTCCATCTACTTAAAGATTACACACACTCATGCAGACCGTTCTACCATCTTCTCTACCTCATTGGCCTAGAAGACAATTCTAAATGTCTCTCCTTATGAAAACTGGCCTTCTCTTCAGGTTCAACATCTCTCAAATCTTTCTTACCTAGCTGTCTTAGATGTGCTATGTAGCCATTAAAGTTTCCTCCCATCTAACCACTCATGGATCCTCCTGTATCAATTATCTATAAAATCTCACTCACTCATTCATTCATTCATTCACTCAAGAAACATTTTCTTGGATCCAGTGTAATTAGCACTTGCAAGCATTTCACACTTTTGTGTGATGTGTGAAATGTTAATTCAGTTACTTTAATATACTGCTGCCCCAGTTTTCACCTTTGTAAAGGGGATAATTTTAGTATCTACTTCACAGCGTTTTTATAAGGATTAAATTAAAGGAGAAAATACATGGGAAAAATTACTAGGGTGTCTAAGACCTACGTGTAACCTATAAATATTCATTAATATAATTGTTACACCATTGTAAATAGATTATCATCTGTTGAATCGAAACAGTGGTGAGGATTAAAAAATGAGCTCATGTAAATCAAACAGTACAGTGCTTGCCTCATGGTGATGTCAATATATTTTAGCTATATTTACACTAGTTTCTTGAGTATTTAGAGATTTCCTATCTCTATTCCAGGACTTTATATTTTTGTTAATATTTGAAATGATTTTGCTCTGTTTTCTAAAAGATTTTAACAGTATGTCTGCATGTTGCTGCTTTTTCTTTGTTGTACCACATATTCATAATTTTCTAATAATGAGAAGAGAGTTTTGAATAATGTATAAAAGAGCTCCCATAATGAAGAAAATTTTCTGGAACTAGATACAGGTGACGCTAGTGCAACAATTTGAATGATCAAAATGCCACTGAATTGTACATTTTAAAATGGCTACTTAACTTTACTTATTTGCTGGGTATTCCACTAGAAACCTACTCATTAAAACCAGGTATTCAGCTGTCAGTGCAGCAAGTGCAAATGTTGAAAAGTTGCTTTTCTAGTGCATATATCTCTTGTGCCTTTTTCTCATTGCGTTGATCTGGTGGGACATTCCAGCATGCTGGTAAATTATAGAGTCATAGACTTACTTTCCTCGATATTTGAGAGAAATTCTCTAATCCCATGTCACAGGAAACCAGGAGGTCATTTTGGGATGTAAGTATTTGTAATTTCCTTAATTCCTACCTTAGTGGTTTAAATGTTATTCTCCACCCCAAATCAGCTTCAGACATATATTTTCCAAAAATGGGTTATTTTCACAGTGGTTTTCAAATTTTGACATGGAGATATAAGTAAGATTATCTTTGGAAGTTTAGTTTTGTTTTTTTTTTTGACATCTGTAGCAATTTATCCCATTCTTACATTTATGTGTTTCTGCTCAATCTCTCTCAATTTTCCTGTGTGAATAGACATCTATTTTTCTCTATTTGTTGGCTTTTGCCAAAGAAGTGGCTGTGAGATTTCTTTTTTGGTTCTTGGATTTTTCTGTCTTTTAATTCATTAACTAAAGATTTTATCTTTACAATTTACACCTTTCTCCTTTGTCTATGTTGGTTTGGTGGAAATTTTAAAAATAGCATTGTCAAACTTTTAAAGTTTTCATTTCTTAAGACTAGGATGCATATGTGTTCACTTGCATTTGAAAGATACATTCAAAGAAAATTAATCTAAAATTCAAGGTTAACATTACCACTTAGAGATGGTCACTTTTAACAATGTAGTGTAGCCTATTGCAGAATTTTTTACCTTAGATATTGTGAAATATGGATTTCCCTATAAATGATCTGTGTGCTAATTTAAATTCTCCATCCTAGAACAGCAGACCAATTATCCATTTGTAGCAGTATATGACTGTTAGTTTCTTCCACCAACAGAATTTTGCATTATTACTTTATTAGAAATACCTTTTATTTTTTTCTTCAAAGTCTGTGAAATTTTATTTATACAAAAGAATATTCATATTTACTTTAAAAGGGTTGATTTAAACTCATGGTTTTTCAGCTATTCTTGTTCCTTGAACATGAAACTGCTTCCAACTCAGAAAGATTTAAGATAGGTAATTATTAAATAAACATTCTTTACCTTCCCCTTGCAAAAACACAAAAATAGTGAAGTTCCCCATTTTATTTGTGGTATCCCAGAGTATTTTCAGTTGAGAATATTGGCAACTGCACAAAACAAGATTCTCAGATATGTCAGCAGTAAGATATGAGCCGTACAACTGCATTACAAAAGTCTCCAAAGAAAATAAGATGATAAAAACAATAGAAAAATAGTAAAACACAAAGCAAAATGAGAAAATGCCAGATATTTTCAGTCTTCATCTGAAATGTTATTGTGATTCTATTTTTAGGATAAAACAAAACCGGAGACCTTTTTTTGAGGGTATCACAGACAAAGCTGATGACAACCAGTTTGTGGGCATCTATTCCAAGAAGGGAGAAATGCCCAGTTAGCAACTTGCCAGGATTATAACCATGTCTTGGTCTCTCTGCAATTCTGTTACTAAAAATGACACAAAGTAAATGATCCAATGTGGCCTAACAGAAACTATTTTTTTTCATCATATTTCAGAACCAACTACTCAGAGTCACAGGCACTGAGTCTGAGAAAGCAATAGTCAGCTCATGGTTTTTTCTTTAACTTCAGATCAATCTCTTTTCAGTGAGCTGGTCCTGAACTCCTGCCAATCTGCTTACTTACTGCAGCTGCTGAAGTAACTAAGGATTTATTGAAGAGTCGCTCAGCTTCCTTAAACTGCCATTTTCTTCTATCAGTTTTGTTATTGGATTTTTTCTGGTTGGTCAGAAATCGATCCCAGCCCCGAATAATATTGCCATACATCTGAGTGTCTTCCAGGTAGCTCCCTTCAAAATACAGATCTGCCTCTCCAAGTTTGCCAATGTTTCCGCCAGCTCCCGCGTCTGCTTCAGGAGCTCCACCAGCTCCCTCGGGAGTCTGACGACTCACCGCCTTGTTGTGCATCGCCATTTTGGTCTGAGACGGGTGGCAAGAAGGACCTTTTAAATCCTTAACTGAAGATGACAACTTGTTTTTATTTCATTTTCATACAATAATAGCATGATGAAAAATTTTCAAACATTAATATTCCCATGTACATCTCCTTTGAGAGTGGCTACTAGCAATGACATTTTCGCTCAAAAAAGAAAATCTTTCTGCCTTTTGTGATTAGGAAATTACAGTAGATTTTTGTTTTTGCATTTTAATTTTTCTGCATGGTATATTTTTGCATTAAGTTTTACAATATTATAGGCGAGTTTTTCATCTTTTCCTCACTTATTTCTACAAAAGGCTTTATATTCAGAAAGGGCTATTCTTTTTGAGACTATATTTATTCAGAAATGTATTTATCTATATATTCATTTATATTTTCTTCTAACAGCTAGTATTTTTTTTCTTCCACATTTGTTTGAAATTTATTTAGGAATACAGAGATGCAGTATAAATTTTTGTTTTTCTAAATAGCTAAAAATTGAACATTTCTCATAAATTTTAAAGAAACCTCCTTAAGATAACTAGGAATTAAATATATTCAAGTTAACGTGGCATAAAATAAATACATCCTAAATCATGATAGGCATCAAATTTAAATTTCTAGGATTATTTCATTTAAAATCGTAAAGTAAAAGATCACTGCCACATTTTCCATTATTCTTGAAATTGTATGGAATATCAAACCAATGCTATAAGATCTAAAAGAGCAATGGCTATTATGAATTATATGGAAAATATGTTATTTATAAATTATTTGGAAAAAGTAGATGGATTTGAGAAAAATTTTTAAAATAATAAGAAGTTCAAGAAAGCTAACATGACATGATAAATACTGAAAAATCCAAATATTTTCTAACCTAATTGCAATATCATGGACATAATGGAGGGAGGAATCTCATCATGAATGACATTAAACCTAAAATACTGTAAACAAGAAATGAGCATGATATTCATAAACAGCATTGCAAGAATGTTTACAAAAATGATATTTAGATATCTAGAGTAAGTTTTCTGTTACTGGACTAAGACCATGAACTTAAGAAAAATGTCATCTCTTTAAAATTAATCTACATCTTTAATGGAATCCTCATTAAAATTCACCAATATTTTCCTTGCATATGGCTAGATGATTCTGAATTCATCTAAGTAGCATAAGCTGAAACCGGAATGAAATTATGATCGAATCCTAGATGTTATTCTCTCTTCAAAATTTAAATATTTTATAAAGATAGATAATTAAAATAAGGACCAAAAGATTTGACAGTTGTTCAGTATAAATGCATAAAAATCATGAAACAGATGATCATGATTAAGAATGTGATGAAAGAAACACCAGAAATTTAATTACTGAGCAAAAGATTTTTATAGATAGATCAAAGAGAAAATATACTAATGCAAAATAGAGAAAACTTCATGTACCAAAGAGTATATGGGAACTCTGTACTTTCTGCATGATTTTCTGTAAACCTAAGAATGTGGTCATAAAGATTTTTATTTAAATTTAGTTACATATCATTAAGAAAACTTTGAGGAAATGACTAAAAACAGGTGGTACATAAATAGAATATGCCACTTCCATATGGTAGAATATTTTTAATCTGTTGAGATTAAACTATATGGGAAAATATTTACTAGATATTATTATGTGAAAAGAGGACAGTCTTTATTTGGTCTTCATTTCTGTTGAATTTATATCAGAAACGCTGTCATATAAATGAAATGCAAATAATGATTATTATAATATTTATTTAATTTTCAGCCATAGCATTGGCAAAGACCTTAGAAAATGTAAAATGTGCAAATGTCTCAAAGGTGGAACAAAAAAGGAAATATAAAATAATTGAAAGATCCTCCCTTGAGTTGGGGAATTTCTATTCCCACATCATTGAATTGTAAGGCCAATAGCAGCCACATTTTATTGTGGAAAGGGGAGATAATGATGGGGTTCTGAGCAAACATTTTAACATTGGATTCCAGGTAGCAAAATTAACCACCATTGTCAGCAAGGATAAACAATTATTAAACAAGTATACATTATCATGCACTACTGAGTTTAGAATATTGCTGTCATGCTAGAGAATGCCAATTTGAAATAATAGTTTTCTTCCTTTTTCCCTCTTTTCAGGGCAAATCAGCCATCCCATGGTAATAGGAAGGCAAAAGGAGCTGTAAACTTTCTCCTTCTAGGATTTGCAGAGGAACAGGTTCTGAAGCCTCTCCTCCTTGGACTGCACATGTCCATGTACTGGCCACCTTCACTGGGAACCTGCTCATCAGCTTGCCCATCATCTCAGACTCCCACCTCCACATGCCCATGTACTTCTTCCACTCCAACCTGTCCTTGGATGACATTGATTTCACCTCAAACTGCATCCCAAAAATGCTGCTGAGCATCCAGACACAGAACAAAATTATCACCCATGCAGTCTGCTTCACCCAGAAATTTCATTTCTTTGTATTTGGATGCCTGAACAGTTTTCTCCTGACAGTGATGGTCTATGAGTACTTCATGGCTGTCTGTCACCCCCTGTACTACACAGCCATCATGAACCCTCGGCTGTGTCCTGCTGATTTTGGTGTCATGGTCTCTCATGGTCTCATTGTTTCTGCTTGAGACCTATCCCATTATAAGGCTTTCCTTCTGGAAAAACAGAAATTCCACACTTTCATTGTGAAGTTCCCCAAGTCCTGAAGCTCATCTGTTCTGACACCCCTATCAATAACATATTTGGGTGTTTTGAGGCTACTGTTACAGGTGTTTGTACTCTCACTGGGATCCTCTTCTATTCCCAGATTGTCTCCTTCATTCTGAGAATTTCCTCATCTATGGTAAGTATAAAGCCTTTTCCACCTGCAGGTCTCACCTGTCAGTGGTCTCCTTGTTCTATGGCACAGGCATTGTTGTCTATCAGAGCTCTGCAGTCACATTGCCCTCTAGGGTAATTCTGGGGGACTCAGTGATATATGCTTTGGTCACCTCATGCCTAACAACTTCATCTACAATCTGAGGAACAAGGACATGAAGGGGGCCCTGGGGAAGCTACTTCGTTGGGTGGCCACTACTCAGTGATGGGGCTGTTGGAGAACTGTCAAAAGTAGAGCTCAAAATACTGAGGAGTAATATATTGTGGTAGGTGGAAGCTTCTTAAACCTTACACCTAAAGAGGAAGCAACAACAGAAGAATGTATAAATGGGAGCACCTCAGATTTACACACTTTTGTGCTTCAAACTTTGTCAAGAAGATGAAAATGCATCCTACTCAATGGAAGAAAATATTTGCAAACCACATATCTGAGAAGGGTTTTATTTCTGTGTTATATAAAGAGATCCTACAACTCAACAATAAAAGAGCAAGCAATCCAATTTAAAAAATGGGCAAAAGACTTAGACATTTTTTCCAAAGAGGAAATACAAATGGTGATAAGCACATGAAAAAAATAAAAAAGATTAATATAGCTAATTATTAGGGAAATGCAAATCAAAACTATGCATGTCTCAACAAGATCTCATTGACTGCCACAGTAAACAGGGCCTCATACTGCAGGTTTACTGAGGACTTTAGAGACATCTAGACACTATAGGCAGGGCATTTAATCTCAGGAATTCAGCCCCCTGTTAGTGATCTTCAGTTTGGAATATATGTTTCCCAATGTAACAGAGTGAGACTTATTTATAATTTCCCTGCACATGGCTCTTCTGACCCTTTTATTTGAACTTATAATTATCACTATATTTGTTAAATATATGTCCCAGGGATTTAAATCTTTGGACTTTTCATATGCCGGTTGAGCCCTGAATTTCTAGCAGAGTTGTGATACCTACTCACCAATTCATTAGATTCACCCAGGGAAACAAACAAAAGCATGATGATGGACAATGCCCACCCTAGGAAGCAGATTGTCTGGAACTCTAAATAATACAATTCCATCCACCTGTCCCATTGAATCTAACTCCTCTCTCAATTGGAGACAGGGAAGTCATCACCATCCCCAAATCCTCAAGATTGAGGAATGAACAAGAATAAAGTGTGAAAGCAACTATAGACTAAAATAGACTTATAATTATTCTAGCAATGGAAGAACTTGTATCATTGATATAATGACAGTGGCCACTAGAGTTTCTAAGGTGGGGGGAGAGGGAAGAATAGGTACAACATCGGGACATTTTCCGAACATTGGAATTGTCCTGGATGACATTGCAATGACAGATACAGGGCATTATGCATTTTGTCAAAACCTATAAAATTGTGCAGGGCAAATTGTACACTACAATGCAAACTACAGTTCTGGGCTTAAGTCTCTGGGAAATGTATTTACTAGGTATTGTGCTAATTATGGCTTCAAAGAAAAGGGGCAGAAAAACTATGTGTAAGAAAATTATAAATGAGTCTAACTCTAATATATTGTGGAGATAGGTTAAGATATATTCCAAAATATGTCCCACAAAAGGGGTGCTGATTTATAGCCCATTCATATTTAATTCACTACTGAGAATATAGGACTTTCTTCTGCAACTTTGCTAATTATTCCTTGTCAATCTTGTAAATGTTTTGTCCTTCATTTCTTCTGTCAATGCTTACATTTATATTTATTTGATTTTTTGCATTGTACATAATTGAGTGCCTTCTCTTTTCTATCTGGATATATTTTACATCTAAATTCCTTATGGTCACCAAGGGCTTAAAATTTAACATTCTAAATATATATGACAATCATATTTGGTTTATTACTAACCTGAATTCAATAGAATACATATATAATTTTCCTATACTCCTCTGCCATCATCTTTTTTTTGCCCTTGTTATCACTTATATCATTATACATTTTACATCCAAAAACATAGATCTGTCATTAATTTTTATACATCTACATTTTATCACCTGTAGGAAGTAAGAAGTAGAATTACATAACAAAGAATTCAATGCAGTAATTCTGGCATTTATAATTAGGCAAATGGTTATCTTTACCATCAGTCTTTATTTTTCTTTATTCTCTTTTGAACCATTATCTATTGACATTTCCTTTCAGTCTGGAGAACTCCTTTTAGAACTACTTGTGAAGTGAGCCTGTTGGTGATGAATTCCCTCAGCTCTGGTTTTTCTGGGCCTATCTTAAACTCTCCCTTACTTTTAATACAAAGTCTCACCATATATATTATTCTTGCTTGGCAGTTGTTTTCTTTCAGAACTTTAAGTATTTCAACCCACTGCCTTCTTGCCCCCATGGCTTTTGATGAGAAATTGACAATCAATTTAATTGTGACTTCCTTGTAAATAATATGTTGCTTATCTCTTGCAGCTGTCATTTCTCCTTGTCCTTTTGCATTTTACATTGTGATCAATATATGATGGGTTGCATTTTCCTACATGTTTATCCAGATTGTGTTCTCTGGCTGTATTAGTCAGCCAAAGGGGTGCTAATGTGAAATACCAAAAATGGGTTGGTCTTATGGTATTTATTTGGGATAGAAGTCCACAGTTACCAGGCCATAAAGTTTAAGTTTCTTCTCTCATCAAAGTCCATTGCCACGTGTTGGAGCAAGACAGCTTCCAACCTTTGCCAGTGTTCAGGCTTCTTGGGTTCCTCTCTTCCAGGAGCTGCTTTTCTCTCCAGGCTTAGCTCCTCTGTTTCCTCCACAAGGTCAGCTGTAGACTCTCAGGTGAATGGCTTGCTTCTCTTCTCCTGGGGCCTTCTCTCCAACATCAAAACTGCTTCTCAAAAACTGCTCCTTCTGTCCTTTGCCTTGCCTTTTAGATTGGATTCCACCACCCACCAAGTGGTGGGGCTCAACACTTACTGATGTGGCCCAGTTAACACCCTAATCATAGCTTAATCATGCCCAGATTATCAGATCAGTTTACAAGCATGATCCAATTATATTTTTGGAATTCCTAATTACACCAAATTGCCAAATGGCTACACTGGCATTCTTGGAAGTATATTACCATGACTTTTCCTACATTCATAAAGTTCTCTGTCATTATTTCTTTCAGTATTCCTTTTGCCATTTTTTCTTTTTCATCTCCTGTGACTCCCATAATGGATGTATTGATATGTTTGATGGTGCCACAGAATCTCTTAAACTATTTGATCATTTTATATTTCTTTTACTTTTTGTTTCTCAGCCTGACTCATTTCAATGGTATTGTCATCAAGGCCATGGATTCTTTCTTCTACCAGCTCCAATCTTTTGTTGAAACCCTCCCAGAAATTTTTTCATTTCAGTTATTGTGTTCTTCATCTCCAGTAGATCTGTGTATTTGGTTCCTTTTTAAAATTTCAATCTCAACTATTATTCTCATAATGTTCATGTTTTCGTGATAAATTTTAGTACTTTCTCTATTTTCCTTCATCTCTCTGGGTATATTTCAGGTCATTTTTAAAATGGCTTTGTTTGATTTATCCACATTCTGGGCTTTTTCACTGATAATTCTGTATTTTTGTCCTCTTCCTTTGAATAGTCCATACTTTCCTTTTTTCTTTTTATTGTTCTGTTTTACGTGATATATTTAAATATTTTAAAATGCTAACTCTTGGATGTATTCCTTGAACTGTCTGTTTCTTGATTTTCTATCTAGCTGATAAGACAGAGATGAATTTCTTGACTTTCAGCCCTCCTATCAGGATGATCTGCCCAAGGAAAATGCAGTGTGCACGGTTTTCCCTGTCTTTCTTGGCCACTGCCTTATCCTGGGATTTTGTTTATTAGTTGCTTTGGAACTTTCCTGTTTACAGGAGTTTGGTTGTCTCCTCTGTTTCTGAGAAGATCAGTGTCCTTCTCCCAGGTGTTGAAGCTGGCAAGCCTTTCCCCCTGAATGTCTACTTTTATAATTTCTTATACTTCTTTCATATCTCAAAGTACTTTAGCCTGGGTGGCAAATTCTGGGAGATGGAGCATGTTGGTGAGCACTTTTCCAAGTCAATCTTTCCCATCTTAGGGGGGCTCATGGAATGGGTGCAGAAGAGCTACAATGTGGCTTGGGGTGGAGCTCAGGAAATGTGCCAAGGGCTTCTTCCATGGCTCCCCAAAGCAGAACTTTCTTGGTCAGCCCAGCAATGCAGCTCTTCAACCGACTGTCCCCCACAGCCTTGAGGAAGTGTCACAACTTTAAGTCTCCTCCACTTTGATCTTTATTCTGGGCAGTATGAAACAATGGCCACTCTCAGTCCTGGGTCCCCATCAATCCGTAATCCCTAATCAAAAGCCATGCTCAGTGATCATCATGCTATCCCTGGTCTTGGGGAAAAAGATTTTTTCATGCCATTTTCTGTCATAAATGATTGGACCTGATGCTTTAAGAATAAAATATTAGCACCAGTAACCTCTGAGTGAACAGAGCAATTTACTGTTCTTTACTGTAATTTATCTGTTTCTTCTTCTTCATCCCTTGTTGATGTACAGTGTTCTTTTGGCATCCAGAGTTTTAAAATTGTTGTTTCCTACAGTTCCTGTCTATTTAATAGTGTTCTGCTGGAAGTACTGCATTCTGGAACTCTTTACTCCATCATCTTTCCACAATCACTATCTTGTTCTTAAAACTTCTTTGACATCATTTCTTATCACTCTCCCTCTTCCTCTCTCCCTTCACTACATTGGTTTCCTCATTTACATTGAACATCTAAAATAATGCCTTTCCTAGATCTTGTGTCTTAGACATTCACTTAGCTGGTCATATGCTTGTCCAGGTTTTCTTGTGGTTCCAGGCTTCACATCAGAGAGGACTCTGTTAAAATGACATCTTGTCTTCTGGACTTACTTGAACAGCAGCAAAAAAATAGAACCACCATTTTCATTGTCTCCTTTTTAACAACGTCTGTTTTCCTTTTCTATAAAAGTCACCCATTGATATAAGATTATTATTTAATTACTTACATTCTTTCTCTATATCAAATTTTGTTTTGTGTGTGTGTCCTAGCACTGTGTTCCTATTGCCTCAAATGTGCCTGAACAATATAAATACCTTTAATGAATGAATTGATATTTTCCAAAGTTGTAAAATGCATGACTTTTTGAAGAAAATGCTAAAAGTGGGAAAAGAAATGTTAATCAGATTTGGCACTAGAAGTCCCCAAAGACCAGATGTATAAACAAAATATAGAAATTAATTTCCTGGATGAGAATTAGAAACTATAACATTGCCAGTAGACTTAATAATGGCAGGTGGCAGTTTGAAGCTGGGTAGATTCCATAAGTTCATGTCCTTAGAGTTTATCCTTTCCTGTGCATGTACACCTATTGTAGATGTGACCATTTGATTGCATTCAAGTAAGGGACATTTTTTTTTATTAGATCACTTCTTTAGGACATGATCCAGGGTGGATCTTAACTCTTTTACTGGAGTACTTTATAAATGGAAGAAACACGTGGAGATACACAGAAAGAAGGCCATAAAGACTGAGAGAAGAAACCCAGGAATTCAGAGAGGAATTTTTGAGAGAGGAAGCCAAGAATGGAGAATTCAGAAGCTGATGCAATTAGCACTGGAAGACTTCTTCTTGGCTTCATGACCTATGACTACTTCATGACCATCTGTGACTCCCTGTACTGCATTACATGGTCATCAAAAAACCCCAGTTCTGTGGCTAATGGTTCTGGGGTTGTGGATCATGAATGTCTTGAATTCCCTGTTACAAAGCTTAGTGGTATTGCAGCTCTTCTTTTTTCTCACTTGGAAATCCCACTCTTTTTCTGTGAGCCATGTCAGATGGTCCAACTTGACTATTCTGACATATTTAGCAGCTGGGTTGCTGGGTGTGTGTCCCCTCACTGGGATATTTTCTCTTATTTGAAGATTGTTACCTCCATACATCAATCTCATCAGCTAAAGTGAAGAATAAAGCACTTTCCTGCTGTGCATCTCACCTCACAGTGCTTCACACAACACACATTCAAGTACATCAATCTCAGTAATATGTGCTGTTGTTACTCCCATGCTGAATACATTTATCTACAGTCTGTGGAATAAAGACATAAAGGGGGCACTGCAAAAAATTCTTTGGAAGGAAGCCAAGCCATAAAAAAAGCATAATTTTTCCTGGGGTTGGAGAATTTCCTGTGATTTCAGAGTTCAAAGACAGATCTATAAGTTATGATTCTTTGATGAAAATATGCAAGTAGGAATTTTCTTTTTATGTTTGTTTCATAGAATTTTAATTTGCTTGATTTTAAACAATTTCTTTATTAAGATTTCCCTTTATCTTAAAAAATCAATAGTTTTCCCCTTTGCCCACTTTCCCACTTTTCCCATGTTATTCTCAATCTTGGATGAGAAACAATTTGCAAGGTCCACCATCCTACAAGATGCATGGATTTCTTGAGGTTTCATTTTTCCTCAATTGACATTTATTATCACAAGCAATTTATCCATTGTTTTAGTGAATGGTAATGAGTTGTCCCGCTCCTATGGAAAAAAGTACAAATGTCATCTAAGTCTATTTATATAATTTTAATGTAAAGGAAATCACGGCAATGAAGCATTTCACTTTTGTGCCTGTCATCTCTTTCTCTATATGAACCTTAAGAGAACTTTTTACTAATCCCAGCATCCCCATATTTGTGACACTTGTACCTGGTCATCTGGTTTTATACTCTTTACTAGCATCTGTTTTCCTGTTCATATCATTTCCCACAGTGCTTATCATGGATGATTTCTTGTGTAGCATACTAAAGCAAATTGTGATTATCAACTACCCACATTTGAAGTGGAATCTACTAGAAGACAAATGTTTCTACATATTATGTGATATGGCCATAGCATCATAGATAATCTTAAATATGTTGAAGGAAATTTTAAATCATGCATTATTTTACTATAGAGAGATTTCATTTTGATGACATATTTGTCCTCGTTGAAATATGGCATCCTTGTGCCCATATGGAGGGGATTATGTTCTTTGGGGTGCAGGACTGTGTTGCTTATTCTATATTATTTTATTGGATTTTATACCCACTTCAGCATGACATTTCCAGTGATGCCTACAAATATGACTCATTTTATTCCTCTAAACCAAATATTAGTCCTTTTATTAAATATCATGAATACACTAAAAAGTGGGTGAAAGAACAGACTATGTATTTATTCTATCATAACTTCATTTCACATAATGTTAAAATTATCATCAATCTTCACAATAAAAGGAGGAATGACAAAAGAAGTTTTATTCTTGTCCACAAATACCTCTGGTAATGGAGAGTTCTGATTCAAGGTCACAAATTATGCATGCACAAAGATGTATGTCCTTCTAATTCTCCTATTTATCTGGAAGGAAACTTTTTTGCAGCCCTTCTATGTACACTAATCTGAAGTAAACTTTGGTAACTGGTGGTCTTCAATGCTGTCTTCAAATGTCTAAAGGAATGTGAATAGTAAAAAGCAACAGACTTCTCTGAATACTCTCAAAATATCTGTTTATGTTGATTGTGGTGTCAGTTGCTGCATAACAAGAAATTCCCCACAATGACTTATGATAATAGCTTTATTACTTTATGATAATCTTTGTTATGGAGTTATTTCAATCTCTCTGGCTTCTCATATATCTTTGGGCATTTGAGAATCAACTATGACTACATTGATTTTCTTGCTTAAGCTCACATTTTTGGCTCAAATGGCTGTTGGCTGGGCTAGGGTGACATTAATTGGGACAACTTTCCCTTTTTCTATATGTCTTTTCATCTTCCAGCAAGCTTTTTTTGGACTTGACCACATAGCTGAGTCAGGATTAAATGAGGAAGCAGAAAAACACAATAGGTCCTCCTGAGGCCTACTGACAATTCCACCATATTTTGTTGGCAAAATGAAATAAAGATCATCATTCCCACCCTAATTCAAAGCTGGAGAAAGAGACTCTACCTCTTTATGGGTGGAGTGGTATGGTAACATTGCAAAAGGTGTGCAATCAGAGAAACTTTGAAGACTGGTGCCTCTGTTCAATCAGTCTTTTAGAAGTATAAGTTTCAATAAAAGTAATTTATATTGTGATATTTCAAGGTCTATGTCTTGAAGATTGACTTTTTTCAAATCTTCACTTAGCAGTTGAATAGATTTTTTTGAAGAAAAATGTGAGATCTAAAGTAGAATTTTAAGGAGAAGCTATGGGAATTCTACTCCAGAAAGTGAAGGTTCTCCAGATATGAATATTCTGTATCTGCCCCTCATCTCTGGCTCACCTTTCCTAGGCTAAGATAAAATATTTTTTTTACTTTCCAAACAACTCACTGCATCCAGGAAATTCATCTCTGTCTCACTGATTATCGGAGCTGGAAATGTCTTGCTTCTCTTCTCCTATCTTTATGTCTTCAGGTCCTATAGACTTTCCTTTGATTCACTTGCTCTTTAATATGTTCTTTAATTTTTCCATTCTAATACTCATAGGTAGGAGTGTTGGATCTTTCCTGTAGATGAATCATTTCAAATGCATTTAGACAACAGAGAAGCAGCAATTGGAAAAAGAAGGATGTTTGAGGAATTAGTTCCATTCCTTTGGAAAATGAGATTTGGCCTTCTCTTTATGAATATGTATAATAAGCTGTGTTGACCACAACATTATGAAATTTTTCTTGAGTGAAAATAGACATATTAATGCATCAGAATAATCACAAACAAATCCATTAAAATGATTCACTATTACAAAGTGATGTTATAACCAATGAGGAAATGAAAGCCTATGGCATAAATTGTGCTAGGATACTTAATTACCTGGTGAAAGCAATAACAGTTAACATTGCTATAGCAACACTAGTTACATTGATAATTGTAGTTGGGGGAAATCTCTAATAGAGCATAATATTGAAGAACAAATATTGATTACATTTCTTAGCATAAACTGAGATGTATGAAAAACAAAAGAAAAACTGGAGACATAATTAATGGACTCAAATGCACTAAGAACCTGTGTATCAAAACACTCATAGAAAATAAATGACAATTTAAAAAGTAGGGAAGTACTTTAGACAAACTCTACATTATAAAATACAATGATGTAGACATGAAAAAGTTGTGTTACAACAACTTTATTTAAGAAGACATTATGAAAAGAAGTGAGCTGATGTTTCCAAAAGAATAAATAAAAATAATTCAAAGAAATTAACACCAATCCTTCTCAAAATCTTCTGGAATATTGAAGAGGAAGGAATTATTCCTAACTCATTGTATGAAATTAATATCACCCTAACACCAAAGTCAGACAAAGTCGTCAAAAGAAAAGTAAACCACAGCTAATTTCTTCTATGAATAGAGATGCAAAAACTCTTAAAAGATGAGCAAAATGAATCCAGGAAACAAGGTTCTATATCATGACCAAGTAAGATTTTCACAGGAATGCAAGGGTAGTTCATCATGGGAAAATCAAGCAATGTAATGCACCACATTAGTCAAATGAAGGAGAAATTCATATAATCATCTCAACTATTAAGCAAAAGCTTTTGACAAAGTGCAGGACCATTCTTGAAAAAACACTGAAAATACTGTGAATTGAAGGGAACTTTCTCAATACAATAAAGGGAGTAAATGAAAAACTCACAGAAAATCTACTCAGTGATGAAAGAATGAAACTTTCTCCCTGAGGTTAAAAGCAACACAAAGGTGACTGCCTTCACTATGTTATTCAACATTGTACTGCAAGTTCAAGACAGAACAGTTCGACCAAACAAATAAAACAAATAAAAATTGAACTAAAGCAATCGATATTGGAAAAGAAGAGTTAAAACTACCTCTATTCCCAGATGATATGATATCTTATACAGAATATCCAAATATATCAAAAGAAAACTGATAGAGCTAATGAACAAACTCAGCAAAGATGTAGATTACAAGAGTAACAAACAAAATTTAGTTGCAGTCATAACTCATGGCAAAAAACATTCCAAATTGGAATTAAATTGTAACTCTGCTCACAATAGTCTCAACAGAATAAAATACCTAGGAATAAATATAATCAAAGAGCTGAAGTACATATAGATGTAAAAATACAAAATGCTAATAAAAAATTTTTTAAATGACCAAAATAAATGGCAAGACATCTCATGTTCATGGATAGGAAGGCAATATTGGTAAGTTATCAATACTACCCAAAGAGATCTACAGATTCAACACAACACTCACCAAAACCTCAGTGGCCTTTTCCTCCAAAAATGTATAAGCCCATCCTAAATTTCATATGGAACCAAAATGAGCACTAAATATGTAAATCAATATTGCAAAAGAAGAACAAAGTTGAAGGTATCACATTTCCTGACTTCAAAGATTGTTAGAAAACCACAGTAAGCAAAACCATGTGGTAAAAAAAAAAACAGACATATGGAAAAAATGAAACAACACTGAATCTTCAGAAATAAAATCACACATCTATGGCCAACTGTTTTTCAAAAACCTAAATTTAAAAACCAGGAATATGAAACTATCAGATTCTTCAGGATATTTTATCAGGCAATGGTTTCTTAGACTGTACACCCAAAGCACAAACAATAACAAAAATAAATAAATAGGACCTCATCAAAATAATAAACTTTTCTGCATCAAAGGACTTTAAAATTAAGATGAAAATAAAACCTAATCAATGGGAGAAAATATTTGGAAACCACATATACAATAAGGGTTTACTATCCAGACTATATAATCCTTTCAACTCAACAATTAAAAGAAAAACAACCCATTTAAAAATGGGCAAAGGACTTGAACACACATCTCCAGTGAGGATACACAAATGGCTAAAATGCATGTGAAAACATCTTCAACATCACTAGCTTATTGGCAAATGCAAATCAAAATGGCAATGAGATACCATTGCATTTCCACTAGAATAGGTAGTATAAAAAAATACTCAGAATATTGCAAGTGATGGATAGGATATAGATAAATTCATTCATAGCCTCTGGGAATGTAAAATAGTGCAGTCACTGTGGAAGACAGTTTGGCAGTTCCTCAGTAAGCTAAGTATAGAATTACCATATGACCCACTTTTCTGCTATGAGGTATATACCAAAAATAATTGAAAGCAGGGACTCAAACAGATATTTGTACACCAATGTTCATAGTGGCATTATTCACAATTGCCAAAAGATGGTACATATGTTTGTACACCAACATTCATGGCATAAATATTCACAATATCCAAAAGGTGGAAGAAATCAAGGTGTTCATCCATGAATGAAAAGATAAATAAAATGTGCTATTTACATTTTAGGGAATGTTATTTAGTCATAAAAAAGAATGAGGTTAAGACACATGCTATAACATGTATAACCTTTGGAGACATCATGCTGAGTGAATTACACCAAACATAAAAGACCAATATTGTATGATCCTGCTTAAATGAAATACCTAGAAAAATCCAATTCATAAAGACAGATAGTATATTACAAGTTTCCAGGCATTTGAGGGTCCATATTGGGAGTTATTGCTAAATGAGTGTAGAGTATCTTTTGAGGTGATGAAAATGTTTAAGCAAAGATGTTAGTAAAGGTAGCTCAATATAGTGAATATAATTATTACCAGTGAAATGTACACTTAACATGATTAAAAAGGTACATTTCAGTTGCATTTATATATTAAAATTAAAATACATTAAAGCTTACATTTCATGTTTAGGATAAAGTGACTAGAAATATTAATAGATCTATTAACTAATTAAATTGAGCATCATTTAAACATGGACAGATTTGATTGAAGCAAACCTTAAACATACTAGGCACTGGTCATAGTACTTAAAAAGATCTAAATGTATTTTTATAATTAACAAAACTTTTATAAGTGAGGGACAAAATGACAGGTCGTGATATATGTTGCAAACTTGACATTCCTAGTTGTTTTGGCAAAGCGTCTTCAAGGAAAATGATGTAGTGCCCATGGATTTATATCCAATGAACAGAGTTTTCCACTTTGTTAAAGAGGAAAATTGTAAATTTCTGAAGATGGCAATGAGGACTGTATCCTTATCCCATGTCTGTGCCTTGAAAGTGAAAAAGACTTAGTCCAGGTGGGTCCCTCCATATTCAACTTTGATGTGAAATTTAAGTCATTGCATGGGGTATGTTGTTAGGAACGCAGGAGAGTCCATGGAGGAGGGGTAAGAAAAACTGGATTCACCAGACCTACAGCCTTGTATCCTGGGAATAGAGAATCAACCAGAAAGGTTTCCTTTCTGTCAAGACCAATGTCCCACTGGGAAATGACAGCTAATGAGTGAAGGTAACAAGAAGAATTTGCTTTCATTAGTAAATAGAGGAAAGCTTTATTTTTATTATCAGCTTGTGCAAACTTGGGGCATGCCAGATGCATTTTTTCTTTTGGAGTCCACATTTGCCTAGAGAAATGATGCCAGGACATAGAGCTCCAGACATCATCATCAAATGCCCAGAGAAGAATTCAGACTTAAAGAGACTTTCTTCTTAGAGATCCCATGCAGGTGAGTCGGAGAGTCCAGATGATGTTGCAGGAAGCAGTCAGAGAGAATGAAAGCTGAAAGCTTTTACTTGAATTCTTCTAAGAGACAATTCAGCCTGGACCAAACTGTAATACTTTAATACTTGTTTTTGCATTTACTTAAATGATTGAGTGATTTTTTTATGAGGTTAAAAAGTAAGTGTCCATTTGGCTCAAGAATATCAGGTTTGTTGTTGACAATTAAGCATTGGGAATGGGAGCCCAATTTGAATAGGAAATTTCAGGGATACAGTAGTTCCAAGAAAAGCAGAATATCTGTCCAAGTAGCTTTGCAGTTAAGAAGAGAAAGGGAAAATAAGGTATTAACAGTGGAAGGATGTGTAGTGAAGTGGGTGAATTATATTTTGTATTTTTTTTTAAATGAGGTACATTGGTTGATAGTTCTCTATCAACTCAATGAAGGTAAATATGACCTTACAATAGTAGTGTATGTTTGTCTCATACACAAAGTTTCAGAAGGCTATTGAAAGGAAATTTATTTTGGTTTGATAGGGAAAGAGGTATAAGGTATACTTAGCAATTATTTCTTTATTGATAGAGTTAAATTAATGGAAGTTCATTACCCATTTACTTTCTCCATTACAAATTGTTCAAGTCTTGACTTTGTATACTGCTACTTTAGGATTTTTATTCAAATTATTGCATTCCTTCAAATTTAGAATTGCAGATTTTTTCACCAATTATGCTGGTTGCCATTTGATTCTTTTATGTTTCTTTAGATGTTTGGGGAGCATTTCAATGTTTAAATGGCAAAATCCAAACAGTGTTACATTTTGTGTTTCCCCTATTGCTTTTAAAACCCAGAAATATCTGCATCTTTTGAGTTAATGAATCATTGTTTTTAAGTACTGCCTACTTCTTTCACATCTCTGTTTTCCTTATATAACATTTTCCCTTTTGTGATTTAATTTATATCTAAAAGTTGCATCACCCATTTCCATCATTTAGATGGCATTCTTTAAATTAGACAATCAGTAGATTTTATCCTTTTTATAAGCGTATTTGAATCCACCTTTTTATAGGACTAAACTTTAAGTTAGCTACTACTTCCTCTCTGCATTTTTTAAAAATGTATTTGTGTATAATTTTATTTCCAAGTCTTTATCAATTTAATAATCCATTTTAATGTATTAAATTTTGTTATTTTCCATCTTATATTTCAGATGTCCATTTCAGATATTCCATTCAATTTTACTTAATACAGTTGTTTTGAAAAACAAAAACAAAAAAACATTTAACCTGGTTTCACTTTTGGTGCCGTTCAGTTTATTTCATCACATCATATTTTCTTACATAGTTTTCTATATAACTGCACATATATTAACAAATCATTGTGAATACACACAGGTGAACAAAGCAGGTGATATCCTTGCTTATTTAGATCTTACATTTTACTAGGGAAATCAGGGAACAATGAAATAAGTGAGTGTATGACATCATGCCCTGATGGATACATCATGTGAAGGAAGTTGATCAGAGTGAGAGCATAGATTTCTGTGATATGTGTGGAAATTTAGAGTGTGGTCTGGGAAGTGCTTTATATTTAAGATAACTATAGATGTAGGACAGGAGTGTGTTATTTGATTTGTAAAAAAAAGATATGAAAACTCAAAGACCTAGAATAACAAAGAAAAGACTGATGCACAAGACAAATGAGAGAGGGACCTACTTCATCTCCTTTGGGAATAGATAAAAGCCAGTGTAGTCAGATAAACATGGGAAAGGCACAGGAATAGCAGGTAGATCAAGATGTGATGTGGAGACCACAGTAAAGCAGGTGCAGCAGGAACATGGGTTTCATCCATGTACCTCGAGTCTGGAGGAGCCTCAGCTCCCATGCTTGCTGCCCATTCTCTGTCCAATCTTGCTCTTGTATTTGTTTCTCCATTCATATGAATGTTCCTGCCATTTGTATGTACTGGCCTTCTTTTTACATTTTTAGTGTAATGGCTTCCATAATTTTGACCCTGCCTGAGAATCAAAAATGCATTTAATCTTGTGATTCACAATACACATGCATGCAAATACACATGCACCCACCCACCCACACACACACATACCTTGATAAGGAGATTCATGAACTGATTTTGTATTTACCCATACTATGAGTGAGGCACTCTATTTCTTATGGTGTTTTATTTACTCTAATCTGTAATTCTTGCAATATGTCATCTTGACTCACTTATAGCTTCTCATTTCAGGGTATGGAAAATATGTTTCTAGCATGTCTTCCTACATATTTTTGTATTTCCTTGCTTTTTTTATTTCATCTTTTCCAATATTTGTGAAACTACCTGCTTTTATTCATTCAAACAAGATTTAATTTTTCAGATTCTGTTATAAACCCAGCATGAAGTGAACTATATCAAAGGATGCAAAACTTTGAAGAACTTTGCTGTCTCCCTTAAGGCACTCACAGTCTATGGGGTGAAGACATAGAGTTCAATGAAGGCAGCACACAAGGATTGTCCCTACAAGTTAAAATATGTGTGTGAAAGAATTTGTTGTCTTCCTATGTGGATGTTAAAAATTAAGGTTCATAAAGTAGATGATTCAAGGCTAATTTGAAAGAGTGTTGGATTTTCCAGAGGAAAGGGAGTGAAAAAAATTCTAAGTGAAACTGTCAGTGCCCCAATGCAGAGTGAAATGCTGTATAAATCCACTTGTTGCGGCCGACGGAATGAAACTCAAGTGGTACTCTTGGGAGTACGGATGAATGAAGTTTTATTATGTGTGGGCCCACAGGAGAATTCAATCTCCAAATTCTGACCCCTGTTTCTCAGTTTTCATAAGTTTATATAAGAACACTAAGTGGGCAAATTCCTAAGCAACAGGCACACAGGGTTACAAAAGCAGAGGACTGACGTTAGCTTATCTTCCTAAAAGCAGAGGGCCATTAGGGAGGAAAAGAGTCATTATCTGTTTAAAGTCATAAATTTCAATTCAAAGTGGCAAGCAGGGAGTGCCTAACTTCCTGATGTGGATTCTATGGAGAAAAGGGGTGGTGGGGAGAGGAGGGGAGAGAGGGACCTAGGGGAGTTTATTTTCCTAAAGCTGTGGGTTTTTGCTGAGAGCGGGTTAGGGTCCCAGCACTTCCCTTATCATTTCCCCTTTTGATGCCCTTATATTTCTTTATGGGGTATCATCTGCTAATATGGAGATTTTTCTATAGTCCCCAAGGGCTTATATTTAACAAGAAGCATTATTTGGTGTTTTAAGGCATTTAAGCGGGAGGTGATGTTTTGTGTTAGGTACTGTAGAACGCATGGCCTGAAAGTTAAGAGGAAAAAGTCTGAGGCTATTACTGGCATAAATGGCAAAATCCAGGAAAGGAGATACTGGAAGTAGTTCCCATTGACAGATGCCTGGTATAAACAGTTTAAACGGTGTTTGGCTCAATCTTTCATTAGGGCCACTTTGTCTCTAACTATTCCTGAGGAGTTTGCATAGAAACAGAATTCTTCCCCCAGGGCCTGACAGATCCCCCCTGAACTTGCGCTGAGCAAGTCTAATCTTCGCCTGTTTTGTAAAACCACTTCTGCCAATGAGTCTATCTGGTCTTGCAACCCCTTGAGAGCCCCCAATATTTCTTTGAGGTCATTTAATGTTTCCTGTGCTAGTGTTTGTAAGCCCTCCTGACCAACTGTGAGTGAGGCCCCCACTACTGCTGTGCTCCCAAATACTCTTAGTCCTAAGAGTATCGGAATTGCCTGTATTGCTCATTTGGCTCAGGAGAGCTCTCCAGGCAATTCATCTCCATACACCAAGAACGATGGTACTGGCCAAGCCAGGTAGCAGATGCCCTGGCCATTCTGGGGTAGGCACAGGTAGGTGTTGGTGCCACAGACCCAGATGATGGAGTTTGTGGTGCATCAGTCAGGCTCATTGAGTGAGCCAGTGATGTTACAGTTGGCCCTTCCAAGAGGGAAGATGGTTGAAGGAGACCAGGTAGTTATGTTTTTACAGTTAGTCAGTTGTCCTGGGGATTCGGTTATGCAGACTGGGAGGGGCCTGGTTCCTGCCATAGAGCTGTCATGGGTCAGGAGGGTTACATTCCATGGGAAAGGGATGGTGAAGATGGTTAGACTGGAGGAAGTGCATAGCCAGCAGGATGCAGCTATGTTGGGCAGAGATTAATTTAGGATTTGGTGGATATTTCCAACCTGGTTCAAAAGAACATTGTGGGGAGCTGCTCTAACTTTGGCTTTTAGCATTTGGTCAGCTTTACTGATATTTTTCATAAAGGTTATCCCTGGGGGTTGGGTTACTGGGATTAATTGAACAAGTATGAGGTCCCCTGGGTCCAGACCCTATGGGTCGTATATTCCGATTACTAGTTTTAGTCCTGTTTGGGTTTTTAAAAATGTATTTTCTGATCTGGTGGTTATGTTTAGCAAGGTGAGTTTTATGGGGTCACAGGTTTCTATGTAAGTCTACCCAGGGGAGACCAATTTCCTGGCAGAATTTGGCTAAGGTGGTTTGAGGGTTCGATTCATGCATTCAACATTCCCTGAACTCTGGGGCTTGTAAGCGGTATGGAGTTTCCACTTGATTCCTAACGTTTTTGCTAGCTCTTGGACTATGGCAGCCATGAAGGCCAAGCCATTGTCACTTCCAATTGACAGTGGCAGCTCTTGTCATGGAATGATTTCTCTAACTGAAGCCTTAGTCACTTCTCTTGCCTTTGTGGTGTGAGTGGGGAAAGCTTTGACCCAACCTGAAAAGGTGCATATCATCACCAACAGATATTTGTACCCCCAGCTTGGTTTCATTTCTGTTAAGTCTACTGTGATATCTTCAAAGGGGGCTGTCCCCATGTGCTGGACACCTGCCAGAGCATGGGGCCCTGCAGAGGGTTGTTTTAGGCACAAACTTGGCACTGGCTGCTGATGGTGGTGGAGAGAGAAGTTAGGCGGGCTATGTAGTAGTATCTCCTTAGCAACACTTCCAGCGCAGTTTTCCTAGATGGCTGAGTTGGTGGTATCGCTGGATGAGGGCATGAGTGGCTACTTTTGGTACAAAAATCCAGTCATTTGGGAGCAGCCAAGTTCATTCAGGGGTTTGGCTTCCCCCTTCTCTTTTAGCCCCCTCCCATTCTTCCCAGGTATAGCTTAGTTTATTAGTCTCTTGTCCTAAGAGGGATAGCTGCACTGTTAATTCTGGGACTCGCATTCCATGGGTTCCTTCAGCCACTTGCCAAGCTCCTTTGTCAACTATCCTGTTTCCTTGAGCGGCCATATCCATTCCTTTCTGATTTCCACAGCAGTGGATGATGGTGACTTTGTCTGGTTTCCTGATTTCTTCTAATAGTTGGAGGATTTCTTCTTTGTTTTTTATTTCCTTTCCCCCTGCAGTTAGGAGACCTCTTTCTTTATAAATTGCCCCATGGATATGAAAGGTAGCAAATGCATACTTAGATTCAGTGTAAATGCTTACTGCTTGCCAGCAGCTAGTTGCAGGGCTCAGACCAGCACCCATAGTTCTGCTCATTGCGCAGACCATCTCCGCAGTAGAGATGCTGCTTTCACCACTGTTTGTAGTGGTGACCACATATCCAGCAAGCTTTTCCCCATTTTTAACAAGACTGTTCCCATCTGTAAATAGTATCTGATCTGGGGAAGGGAGCAGTTTCCCCTTGAGGTTGGGGCGACTGGCATAAACTTCTTCAGTCACATCAACACAGTCATGTTCAGGAGCTAATTCCTCATCTGGCAAAAAGGAGGCAGGGTTTAGACTGCACACTGTTTCTATTGTCACTCTGGGGTTTTCATAGAATAAACCTTGGTAATGTGCATGCTGGGGATTTGATATCCACTGAAGCCCGTGTGAGCTCATTAGGGCAGTGACTGTGTGTGGCAACATAACATGAATTGCTTGTCTGAGAGTTAATTTGTCGGCTTCTTTGATGAGGGTTACGGTTGCTGCCAGGGCTTTCAGGCAGGGTGGCCACCCTGCAGACATGGAGTCCAGCTGCTTGGAGAGGTAAGTGATGGGTCTTTGCCAGGGGCCAAGTGTTTGTGTGAGAACCCCCAATGCTACTTTGTTCTTTTCATGCATGAACAGGTTAACATTTTGAGTTACATCCGGGAGCCCCAAGGCCGGGGCTTGGCCGAGCTCTGTTTTGATGTTTTGAAAGGCCCCCTGTTGAACTTCTCCACAAGAGGCTCTTTTCCTGAGCCCACCAGAACTTCATAAAGGGGCTTGGCCATGGTTGCAAATGCGGGAATCCAGATGCATCAGAACACTGCAGCCCCGAGGAATTGTGAAGCTTTCTTTTTGTGGTAGGGGTAGGGGTAGGGATGGTACAGATCACTTTCTTTCATTTGGGTCCAAGCATCTGGTGCCCTTTGTGTGATGCTGGACCCCAGGTACTTGAACTGCTGTTAACAGATCTGGGCCTTTCTCCAAGACACTTTGTACCCAGCCTGTGTTAGATGTAGGAGAGTCTGGGACCCTCTCCAGCAGTCCTCTCCCATTTCACTTGCAAGTAGGAGGTCATCTACATATTGTAAGAGGGCACACCTGCCTTTTTCCCAGGGGTAGGTGGCCAAATCTGCTGCCAAGGCTTCCCAAAAAAGAGTAGGGGAGTTTTTGAAGCACTGCAGGAACCGGGTTCAGGTTAGCTGAGTTTCCTGCCGGGTTTTGAGATCTTCCCATTCAAAGGCAAACAGAGGCTGGCTCTCAGGGGCCAGCCACAGGCAGAAGAAGGTGTCTTTCAGGTCCATGCAAGTGAACCAGGTGGCATTAGGGGGAAACTGTCCTAATAAAGTGTACGGGTTGGGAGCAACCTGATATAAGGTGAGAGTGGCATTATTAATGGCTTGTAAATGCTGCACTGGTCGATTTCTGGTCCCATCTGGCTTTTTTACTGGCAATAATTGGGTGTTCCAGGGTGACTGGCATTTGAGTAGAATTTCTTCTTTCCTCAGTCAATCTGTGTTTGACTATGCCCATTTGCACTTCATGGGGGATCAGATACTGGCTCTGCTGGACTGCGACCACTCCAGGCTTCAAGTCGATAATGATGGGTGCACGGTTCCATGCCATTCCCAGTGGGTTTTTTTCTGCCCAAAACAGGGGGAAAAATTCCTGCAGTTTTTCCAGATTCTGACCTAAACTTTCTTCCAAATGAAGTCTCCGTCCTTTGCTTCAGGGTACGGTGACGAAGAGAGTGAGGCTGGTCCCGAGGCTGAAGCTTGCTGGCCCTTCAGTTTTGAAGGTAATGTGGACTCCCAGTTTGGTTAAGAGGTCCCTACTAAGCAGGGGAACTGGACATTCAGGAAGATACAGAAATTCATGAGTCCCTTCATGGCCACCGAACTGGCAAGTTCTTGGCTGGCAAAAAGGTCATTGGTTTGACTGGTTCCCAGTCGCTCCTATGATATTAGTGGTTTTTCTGTTAAAGGGAGTGACAGGGGTTGTTACCACAGAATGTTCAGTGCTAATGTCCACATGAAAGTCATTGACTGGCCCCCGACTTGTAGTTTGACTATGGGCTCATTGGGGCCAAGTTCCAGTGAGCCTGGTTGCCCCAATTCAGATTTGAGCCCTGCCAGCCTGATCAGATGGTCTTGGGGCTCAGGTCAGTATTTCCCTTTAGGGATGTTCCCTCTATGTGCCTGAATGTTTTGGGGGCACTCATTTTTCCAGTGTCCACTTTCTTTGCAGTAGGCACATTGGTCTCTGGCCAGAGGCACCCTTTTAGTGCTTGTCCCTCCTTTTTCAGGTGGCCTGAATTGTCTGGTGGGGTCAGGATTTCCCAAGGCTGCTGCCAGTAGGGAGGCTTGATGTTTTATTTGCTTCTTGGCTTCTCATTTGGTGGCTTTGTCTCAATTGATGAATTCTTTGTTAGCGACTTCCAGTAGTTGAGAGATGTTCATGCCTGTGAACCCTTATAATTTTTGGAGCTTTCTTTTAATGTCTGTTGCTGTCTGTGCAACAAGGGTGGCATTCACCATCCTCTGGTTTTCTGGAGCTTCTGGGTCAAAAGAAGTATAGATTCTGAAGGCCTCACAAAGCCATTCATAGAAATCTCCTGGATACTCATCGGGCTTTTGAGTAACTAAAGTTGTCTTTGTCATGTTTGTGGGTCATTTTGTCCCCTATCAGATCCTTTGGAGGAGCACTTCCCGGTATTGCTGGAGGGCAGCCAGTCCCTGATCAGTGATGAAGTCTCAGTTCAAGTGGGCTTCTGGTGCTGCTTCTCATGCCCAATCTTCTGGGTTTAAAACACCAGTAGGGGCCTGCTCCTGCTGCCAATTTTGGGCTTTCATCAGAATTCATCATCTCTTTTCCATATTAAACAAAGTCGGTTGGAGTTGGTGGCAATCATCCCAAGTAGGACGATGAGTTTGGAAAATGGATTCCATGAGATAAATAAGGGCCTGGGGCTTTTCAAAGTAATAAGGGGTATGGTGTTTCCAGTTTAAGAGGTCTGTAGTTGTGAAGGGCTGGTAGTATAATATAGACTACCCGGGTTGGATGGTCCCATGCTCACCGATCTTGGCTGGGTCCTCCTCTGAGGACCCTTGATGAATGAATGGCTTCCAGAGCCCCGTTCCCTGTGCAACCAAGACCCCGCTCTTTCTCTTTATTCCAATGCACAATTTAACTCAAGGGGGCAGATTCTGGGCTATCTCCAACCAAGAGTCAATGTAGGGAAACTGATGAGGGTGGCCAGGAGTTCCTGTGACACCAGTCACACTGCACAGACCCTGGCTATATCCAGGCTCCCTTCTGAGGGCCAGTCAACATTAAATGTGGGCCCTCTACTTCACATAAGGTTTGGAGGGTGCTGGGGTTCATCTGGAAGCCATATTATACAGAAAATCCCTTCTTGAAATTCTTGAACATGCAGTTCAAAATGGTAGGTTTTGACTGTGATGAGCCCATACCCTGCGTCAGTGGCGGAAGACAGACAAGGGAAGCAGTCACCTCATTCAAGGCCACTCAGATGCCTGCCTGTCTATGTCTCTCATGAGAAGTTAGGCTCATCTTAATTAAGGTGCCCGGGTAAAGTTCAGGGTGGCCATTATGCTGTATGCCATAGCCACGGAAAACTGGTTAGGGCCCACATGGGCTCCATAGCATAAAGCTTAGGAGTCACAGACTGGTATGGCAGATACAAGACTCTGCCATCCTCACTCACACAGTCACTCAGAGGTTATGCAGTCCCTCGCACAGGGATTAACAGTGTTAAATCTGCACACTGAGTTGGTGGCATGTGACAAACAAGGGAAAGGGTTGCCTCATTCAAGGCCACTCTGATGCCCATCTGTCCATGTCTCTCATGAGATCTTAGTCTTGTCTTAGCTAAGGCACCTGGGTAAAGTTTGGGGTGGCCATTATGTCTTATGATGCAGCCATGGAAAACAGGTTAGGGCTCACACAGGCTCCATAGAATAAAGCTTTGAAGTCACAGACTGGTATGGCAGATGCAAGCCTCTGCCATCCTCACTCACTCTCACAGGGACTGACCTATTCTGGAATCTCAGTACTCAAGATTTCAGGATGTGATCAGTCTCCTTTTCTGTCCAGAGATGGGCCTGACTGAGGACTTGGCACCTGGGGCTTTACTTTTTCAGAGTCTTCTGATATTGTTCAGTCTGCCTTCCCACTGAGTCAGGTCAGGGTGTAGGGACATGGCTTTTGAGGACCGCCTCAGAAGGAGGTCCTGTCAAGAGGACAGGTGGTGTCCACCTCATTTGCTTGGAGATAGCCATCAGCCACGCCCTCAGCCCCAAGGTAGAGACACAATGGACCTGCTCAATTGGGTTTTTCCTGGTCAGGGAACCAAATGTTGCAGCCGGCTGAAATAAACCCAAGTGGCACTCTTGGGAGTATGGATGAATGGAGTTTTATTATGCAAGGGCCCAGAGGAGAATTCAGTCTCCAAATTCTGAGCCCTGTTTCTCAATTTTCTTAAGTATATATAGGAACACTAAATGGGCAAATTCCTAAGCAAGTGGGCAGGCAGGGTTACAAAAGCAGAGGAATGAGGTTAGTTTATCTTCCTAAAAGCAGAGGGCCATTAGGGAGGAAAAGAGTCATTATCTGTTTAGAGTCGTAAATTTCATTTTAAAGGGGCAGGCAGGGAGTGCTTATCTTCCTGATGTGGTTTCCATGGAGAAAAGGTGGGGGAAGGAGGGGAGAAAGGGACTGAGGGGAGTTTATTTTCCTCAAGCTGTTGGTTTCTGCAGAGGGTTTTTAGGTTCCCAGGGCTTCCCTTATCACTTTCTCCAATAGAAATGTGTGAGTTCCCTTTGCATAACTGATTAGAAATTGAAGTCCTGAAAATTATTTGATTGTGTAACAAACTTACACTTAAGAATTAACTCTTTGATTACTGTGTTCTGTTGGCATAGATCTGGTAGTGCATAAGACAAGTGTCCCTGATGGCAAAAAAAAAATTGAATTTCAGTGAAAGAAAAGTAAATTTCCATTTGTAAGGTTTTTTCAGTAAACAAACATTTTATTGAAGCTTGTCCTGACTACACTATATCCAGTTGCTTTTTTATGCTCTTGACACTATATTTCTTAACCTTTAGTCTGTCTTATATTTTCATTTTTTAAAAATTACTTTTCACATTTTACATGGCATATCACTCACTTATGTATGTCTCTGTCTCTCACAACTAGCATGTAGGGTCCAAGATGACAAAGTCCTTTTATCATTTGTTATACCATGTTTGAACTATCTGGAGGATGCAGATATTCAATAAAACAGTTACTGAATAATTAACTAAAATGAAGTGGCGAAATGTGCAAGATACATCTAGTGTCTAATTAATCCAGCAGTAAAACACCTCCCACAAGAGTATTAACCCTGAATAATATATTTGGTATTTTCAAAATTTCAGAATGTTTGAAACTTTCTTTACACTATCAATGAGTCAGTTATAAAAATTTATTACAATTTCTTCATAAATTTCAATAAAATTTCAAATTTAAACTGAAGAACCTACATTATCTGAAAACATACAATATATTTTAAAATTAATATTCATCACCCCTTCACCACCAGGAAATCTCTACATGTGCGTGATTATTTTGTAAGTTCACAACTTCCATAATAAATATATTAAAAATTAGTAATAGGCTTGTTTAGGGGAAAGTGCACACAATGTAAGATATGGACTGTAGTTAGTAGTAATATTTTGATGATTTTTTTCATAATTTGTAACAGATCTTTCACAAAAATATGAGGTGTTGATGGTGGGGTGATGTATGGGACACCTGTATGATGTTATACATGTTTGTTTGGTAAGTTCACACATTTTATTATACACTTATTGCTTATGTATGTTCATGTATGACTGATACACTTCAATAAAATTTAAAATATGAAAAAAATTTATTATTCAAAACAAAATCTATGCAAATTGGCACTTTGAAAATTAAAAACAAATAAAACTAAAATGCAACATTAATATGGTCTTGGTCAAATAGGAACTTAATTATTTAACTCTAGAGTATTTATATAGTGGATGTCAATATAAATAATGCATAATATTGCATTTTTGAAAAAGTGGCAAGAAGATGAATAATGGAAATATTAACTTGCTGTAGTAGTAGTTAAATAATAAAAATGTACTCTTTTATGTCTAGGTGCTAGTACACAACCAATGAATTTACCTTAAAATTTTTGAGAAATAAAATAATAAAACTAGAAAAACAATGAAATAAAAGAAAATAAAACTGAATAACATTTATGAGAAAGAAAAGAAAGATAAAAAGTCAATCTATAAAAACCAAAAAAGGGGTCTGTGCTGTGGGCATGTTGAGTGAGAAGATTGGGACATCTATCTGGGCAGATAAACGGCGTTGACTGAACCATAGAGATTCGTGAGTTTTAAGCCTGCATGTGGTGATTAACACAGTTGGCTGACCCCCACCCTTACAGGGGGGGAAGCCGGTTGGAACCGTGACTCCCTTCCAGTAAGTGGGAGACAGGGCACGGGGGGAGGGGGCGTTTTCTGAGGGGGGAGCCCTGGCAAGAGACCTTTATTTTCTGGGGATTTGGCTGCCGGAAGTCCCCTGCAACTTAGACGAACAAAACAGCTGCAGTGAATCGGCACCCAGAGGAGGAAAGGGGTGAAACTGCTGAGGAAGTTGTTTTGACTAGCTGCCCAGGGTTAAACCCCAGGTGCCACAGAGCTTGGGAGAGGGGCACACGCAAAGAAAGGGAGAGTTCTGACAGAAAGCAAAGAGAGTATATTTTAGCAGTCAATTTGGCTGTCTGGACCCCCTCATAACTTTGGGGAGCAGATAAGCCAGCTTGAAGTAGCACCAGGCTGAGGGGAGAGGCAAATCTGCCAAGTTAACCAGTGACGTTGGGGTTCTGACCCAGAACGGTGGAGTCTTGCCATTTTTAGCATCCTACACTGACAAACATCAGAACTGTAGTGGTCCTGGGGAATCCAGAAATTGGTAAGTGCTTGAGTAGTTTCCACAAGCCCAGTCAGGGTCCCCTCTATGAGGGGGGTGGTCCAGAGAAGGACTTATTTTTGGTCCTGTATTATGCAAATAAATAAATAAATAAATAAAATGGTCACTTTAATAAATGAAAAATAAATTCTTTTTAATTTAGTTTCATAGCCAACAGTTGCTTAAGGACCTGCATATAGAATCCTGGGGAGAAATGGATTGATAAACACAATCAGGTTGAGAGGATCCACTGGAATCCCAGAGAATATTTATCCTTCTTAGATTTGTTTGACTGCTTGCCTGTGTGGTTGTTTGGTTTTTCTCTGTTTATTTGTTGTCTCTTGCTTTTCTTCCCTCTTTCCTCCCCCCTTTATTCTTTCTTTCATTGTTTTAAAATTAGGAGCTGCTAGCTTGTCTTTTCTTTGCTGTGCTTCTTCTTCAGTAATTTCCCATTCTATCTATATATTGATTTTGTATTCCAAATTATCTCTTATCCTTCCCTCATCTTACTGCCTTCTGCCTTTTGTTGTGGCTAATAAATACCACATTTTTCCATATGCCAACAATTCAAGGGTGTCAATTTCTATTTCCTCTATCTTGTTTTTTCTTTTTTTATTAATAATAACTCTTTCCTTTCAGCCCTTTCTTAACTCTTTCCCTCCCTACTTATAATTCTAACATTATAAATCATTATATATATATATTCCTCTTTTTGATTTCCCAGTCCATTGTAGATACTCCAATTTCATTCCAAACACTGTACACAGCCTACATGAGTTAAATATTTACTTCATTAAGTCTTATTTGGTCCCTCTTCTAAATTCTATCAATATTACTATTAACCTTCTGCCTTTCTAACATCTTTTGATTCCTCCGGCCCTAATCTTTTGCCTTCAAGGGAACACAGAAAGAAGCAAGGAAATAAAATAAGAAGAAAAAGTATCAAAGAGAAAACT